>JAGPOY010001116.1:0-18807 GCA_018983105.1 Silene uniflora
TGTAGAGGGTACTTTTGCGGCGGACTTAGGGGCCACGATCTTTGGTGATGCGGGCCCTAGTGGTGGTGGTGGAGGTGTTGGAGGTAGCGAGAGTGCTATAGGCCGGGATGACATGGACATTGGAGAGGAGCATGTCGGCGTCCACTATAGTAGTGGATTTGACCACGGGGGTGGTAACCGCGACGCGTGGGGCCTTGAGCGAGTCACGGTAGAGAGTGCGGAGACCCATGAGGAGGGCCTTGATGAGGACGGGTGGTGCCATGAGCGATTCACGGTTGCGAGGGAAGAGCCACCAACCTCAACCGGTGGTGCCATTGTGAAGTGGGTGAGGAAGCTAACCAAGAAGAGGAAGTCATCTAGCTAGTTCCACCTTATCTCTTGCACCTTGCTTTCTTATCGTACTAATCTGGGAATTGTGTTTCGAACTATGTTGTTTTATGCGTGTTGTAAGACTCGGCCATAAGGCCACGGATCGTTAGACACCGCGGTCATGCGGGTGTGTGGGTGATTAGTCACCATTGGGACTCTAGTCGATGTGTATGCGACATTGCATGACGATAAAAGACCGACCACGACCTAGTTAGGAGACACCCAGTGACACTCGGCCGAGTAAGACGCGTACTCGACCTAGTGGCATTTCACTCGACCGAGTACGGCCTGTACTCGACCGAGTAGAATGGGGGCAGAATGCTCCAAGTTCCTGGAAAGTAGGGTACTCGAACGAGTGGGTCAACCACTCGACCGAGTGGATTCTACGCCACCAAGTGCTTACCTCACTCGGCCGAGTGCAACTGTTTGTGCTTGTCTTTTGCTCTTTCGGACCTAGGTGACCACCTTCGCAATGATACATGTACGGGAATGCCCCAACCCTCGAGAATCCATGTAGACCTAACAAACCAAACCATTTGTAACGACCCGACCCCATAGAGCCTAACGAGGACCGACTCACGGAGTCAACCTTGATGTATGCTACACGTTTTAGGTGTGATTGGTTAACCAACGAACGTGATAAACCCATATGTAACAACCATCTTATGGAGACCGTTAGTGGACACCTTGGTGAACTTCGGGACAAAGTTCTTTTTAAGGGAGGCGTGAGCAAGCCGAGTTGACATGATCTATGGAAAGGTTACCTATGAATATTTCGTTACGAGTATATATAGAGTAGTAAAGAGAACGAGAGATGCGAGGATAGAAGGAGAGTTCAAATAAGGAAATCAGTAAGAAGACTTTGAGGAAGAGAGCGAGTGGCGAACTTCGGGACGAAGTTCATTTTTAAGGAGGGAAGACTATAACAACCCGAACTTTTAGGATTACTAGACCTAGTACTCTGTCATATAGACCGAGTGGCAACCCATTCGAGACCTAACGCTTTTGCAGTTGACCGAGTAAGATGGTTAGTGGACCGAGTACGTTCCACTCGGTCGAGTAGCAGTTTCACTCGACCGAGTGTGTTTCACTCGACCGAGTGACTGGTTCAGTCAATCGAGTGCCAGCTATTCTCACCCGTGAAACCCTGTTTCGGATTCTCCTTATCCAAACACAATCCACCACTCTCCACCTAACACCTTATCTCTCTAAACTTCATCTCCCTCACCTAAACTCATCCTAAATCACCCTCTTCCATAGCCAAGCAAGGATTTAGATGGAGTAATCTCCTTTCCTTTACCACCTTTTGTAAGTTAACATCCTTTCCCTCTTATCTTTATTAATTAGTATTAATATTAAGGGTTTATGCTATTAAAGTAATATTAGCATACCTGGAGGAGGATTTGATTACATGATTAATTATTAGAATGTATTGTGATAGATTTGGTATAATTATATGTTTAGGATGAGACGGTCTTACAAGACGGGTTCGCTTAGTTCGGGATTATGCTAGAGGTAGGTTAATCCTACTCGGTTTCCATGTTTGAGTTAGTATGCACTTGAAGGTTAATTATGTAATTAGTCTCATGTAAATTAGATTAGTTGCATTATAACATGTTTAGTCATTAAGTATATCATTATGAGGTGATTATGATTATGATAGTGTATTATGGTTTGTTGTTGGTCACTTTGCATAATAGAGGTTTGGTAAAGGTGATATGGTTGTTGTTGTGGAGACGGGGGACGATTAGGAGATCGTTTTCCGCTTGGGTCGCCTCTTGGAGCTTCCCACTCCAGGAGAGATGTGCACATTAATGGCTTAAGTTTGGAGGGACTCGTGTGGTTGAGACACGACGTCTGGCAGGGGACCTGAGTCGCTCTTGGGCCCGGTACCACCGACGTGTTCGGAGTACCTTATGAGATACGGCATGTCTGGGCGTGTCCCGATGCCGGGTTACATGGTGGAGATGAGGATTATACTTATTGTCGTCTTGTTGCTTCTACTTTACGTTTCTTGCATCTTTCACATGTCTTTATTCTTGGGACTGACGTTTGTTGTTGCGTGTCTGTCACCTGTCTCTCTTGGGATGGCCTGCGTTGATCCATATGATGTTTTTGATCATATGGGGAGCAGATTGTATACAGGTTATATGGATAGCACGTGGGATGCGGGACGACTTCGAGGAGTCACAAGTTATACCTTGTTGTCTAGAAGTGTAGGGTAGTTATGAGTTGTATTCTTTTCATTTGGTTTATGTTTATGTAATCGCTAAACTTTATACTCATTTATAAAATGTTCTTTATTGAAGTTTTGAAATACTACCTCGGGAAACCGAGATAGTAATACTCCAATTATCTTTGCCGGATAGCTGGGGTGTTACACCAGCGTTGTGCTGATTTCAAAGAAGAAGGATCGGTGTATGTTCAAGATTGATCTTCGAAGAGTATATGACACAGTTGAATGGTCTTTGTGGAACAGATGCTAGTGGCTCTAAAGTTACCTAGTCGGATTAGGGAAATGCTTATGCAATGCATCACTACAGTTACTTTATCACTCATTGGTGAAAACCTTGGGTTTTTCCCAGGGAAACGAGGTCTTAGGCATGGGGACCCACTATCCCCATTACTCTTTACATTGTGTATGGATTACTTGACCAGGACAATGGAGTATGCAGTTGGCGCGGAGGGCTTCAAATATCACCCTTTATACAAGGAACTCAACTTGACTAATCTTATGTTTGCAGATGATGTACTAATGTTCTGTAAAGGTGACGCCAGCTCAATGATGCTGATACTAAAAGCTTTTTCTAAATTCTCTGAAACTTCAGGATTGAATGTTAGTGCATCAAAGTCTAATGCATGACTTTAATGGTGAGCCAAACGGCCTCAAGGAAGACATACTGGAGGTCTCTAATTTTAAAGAAGGGACCCTCCCTTTTATGTATCTTGCCATGCTTATACAAACTACTAAGCTTAAAAGGAATGACTGTGATATACTCATTGAAAAGCTTTGCAACTAAATTCATGGATTAGGCACAAGAAAGTTATCATATGCAGGAAGATTTGTCTTAGTTAAGTCAGTTATATCCATTCTTCATTCATATTGGACATCAATTTTCATCTTGCCAAGGGGGGTCATAAAGAATATTGAAGCCGCCTATAGGAACTTCATATGGAAAACAGCACTAAGTAAGAGAGCCCCTTGATGGCTTGGAAAATAATATGTAGACCAAAAGAAGGAGGGCTGGGCATTAAGGATCAATTTCTATGGAATAAGGCCATGGTAGGCAAACTGGTCAATTGGGTCACTGAGAACAAGGATAGTTTATGGGTAAAATGGATGCACCAGATTTACATCAAAAAAAATAAGGATTGGTTGTCTTATATGCCAAACTATGAATCAAGTTGGGCGTGGCCGCGTGGAGGAAGATCTGCAAAGTAAAAGGGGAGATAGTTGAGGGATATGATAATGGCATATGTTTGTTAAAGTAAAAGGATACACAGCAGCAGCTAAATGCAACTCATGGTTCAGAGAAAAACAACGAAAATGTAGATGGGCAGCAGTAGTGTGGAATCCATGGTCCATACCTAAGCACTCTATTTTAGCCTGGTTAATTCTAAGGAGGCTCTAAACACTAAAGCGAAATTGCTAGAGATAGGAGTCTCTGATGAAGCTAATTGTTATTTGTGTGCAAAATTAAAGGAGACTCAAAATCATCTATTCCACAAATGCTTGTACAGTGAGAAAATAATTAGGGAACTTAATAAGCGGATGAATATGAAAGTACCTGAGAGCAAGTGCCTTGAGCGGTGCGAAAGTAGACGAGGTTCAAAAATCCAACGCGGCGTACAAGTTATGGCAGTGGCAGATGCAATGTATCATACATGGTACTACAGGAACAAGGCTCGTGTGGAAGGCACAATAGATAGACCGGAGAATACTGTATGAAGAATAATGGAAGAAGTCAAACATAGAATTGCGATAAAAATTCGAATGCCACTAAGTGTGAAGGATAGGGTTTGGCTCGAAAGGAGAAAGTTGATCCAACCCGATGATACAGGGAGGTGAATGGCGAGTAAGAAGATACACTTTGACAGAAGGGAGCTCAATGTGCTATGAATTGGAAATCTGGTTTTAATCGGGGTTTGATCTTATTTGTAATTGAGTTTCTATATTTGGTAGGAGATGGCATCACTAGTTTGATGTCTTGTTGCTAAGAGGACCAATATTATACTTGGAACATTTGGACCATTTTAGGATTTATATACATTCTACCAAAAAAAAATGTTGTTTATGAGTTGATCTCGAAAGTTCTTGCGAATAGACTGAAGACTTTTCTTATGCAAATTGTTTTGGAGAATTAGAGTACTTTCACGCCATGTAGGCTCATTACTTATAATGTTCTTATTAATTTTGAGCTTTTCCATTATATGAAAAATGCTAGGGGTGGTGGGGGTTATATGGCGCTTAAACTCGATATGTCAAAGGCTTATGATAAGGTGTAGTGGGGTTTTCTGGAGGGATGTTGTAGAGGATGGGGTTTGATGGGGGGTGGGTCAGTGGAGTGATGGAGTATGTTCGATCTGTTTCCTACACCGTCTCTATTAACGGTGAGCTGACTGAGGAGTTTGTGCTAGAGAGGGGTTTCCGGTAGGGGTATCCGTTGTCACCATACCTTTTCATTATTTGTGTTGAGGTTCTGCATGCTCAGATTATGAGGGCGGTTGAGAGAGGAACCATTCACGGGATTCGTATTGCGCCCCAGGCTTCGATGGTTTCCAATTTATGTATTGCAGATGATAGTATTATTTTTGCTAAGGCTTGTATGTGGAGCTGAGGCTCGGCGGGTGGAGGAAGTGCTTCTGGTTAGCTGGTTAGCTTGAAGAAGACAACCGTATCTTTTAGTAAGGGTACATCAGGAGATAGACATTAACAGGTGACTAATGTGCTTAGTGTGGCTGTGGTAGAGGAGCATGAGAAATACTTGGGGATTCCGACGTTGGTGGGGCGGTCAAAACAGGGGATAACGAAGATGGTTAAGGACAGGTTGGGTAAGAAGTTACATGGTTGGCGGGGTTTGTTGCGCAGTAAAGCGGGTAAGGAGACGCTGATAGTGGGATTTGTCGTCATTTCCCAATCAAAAGAAATTTATAAAACCCAATTAAAAAGTAGTATTTAATCGGGGTCGAACACGAAGACGGCGGGGGTTTCTACTTAGCTCGTTCAAGTCAAAGTTTAGTCAAACAAAGGAGGGGTTTGAATTGTGATCAACTAATATGTAAGCTAAATACGAAAATAAGCTAAGACAAAGAGTAATTGAACAAATATAGGGAAAACTAGGGTCTTTGGGTTCGTTTGGGTACGTAGAGGAGGAAACAAGGTTTAACAAGAGATGGGCGACGATAATGGTCGAGGACTTAAGCCTAATTTCTTAGACACCTTAAGTTCATTAACAAGCTATCACTTCGTTAAGACAAACTCATTACAATCATGACATAAAGACCATCCAATAGCTTTCGCACCAAGATAGGCCAAACATGTTAAAGAAACGTTCAAACTTTCGTTCAAACATTTCACCAAACACTTCATATGCATAAGAGTAAAGACCAATTAATCACCCGAATCAAAGTTTTAACAACCCAAATTCATCCCCTTTAATTACCAAACCCCCCCTAAACCCTAGATAAGACTACTCACACATGTTCATGGGTGAGCAATTAACAACAAATTGGAACAAAACACAAGCAAACATGATAAACATGATAAAGGTTTCAACTTTGAATTAATAACAAACAAGTAAGACAATAAATGTAAACTAATGAAGTAATTGTAAATAAAAGATGAGAATTATACCTATTAAGAGGAAAGTAACAAAATTGGATGATAAAAATAGAGGATGAATGTCTTCTTCCTTCAAATTATAACCCAATACTAAATGTAAACTATTGAGAAATTGAAGAACTTGAATAAACTAGAGACTAATTAAACTAATAATGAAGAAAGATTGCAAATTTTATTAAAGAGAAATTGAAAAGAGCAAAAATGAAATAAACTAGGGTTCTTGAATTACAATATTGAAAGACTAATCTATTTTCTAATGTAAGGTAAAGTGTAAATAATGTTAGAGAGGATCCTTATATCTACCACTCTCTAATTACAAAACTAATTAGAGTAATAAAAATAATAATAATAATAATAGTAGTAGTAGTAGTAGTAGTAGTAGTAGTAGTAGTAGTAGTAGTAGTAGTAGTAGTAGTAGTAGTAGTAGTAGTAGTAGGCTGATATGGTGGCTTTTGGTGGCTGAAATGGTGGTTGAAAGACGGTTGCGCGGAATGGTTGAATTTGAGTGTTTGTGGACAGGGGGAAAGGGGAGGTCGTGGTGGCTGATGGTTGTGGACGTGGTAGCTGTATGTGGTTGGGTTGTAATGGTGGAAGTCAAGGGTGGCCAATGGTGGTAAGTGGTGGCTGCAAAGATGGCAGGAGGTGGCTTTAATGGCTCAGCAAAGACGGCCACATGAAATGGTTGTTTTTGTATGCTTATGGACAGGGGGTAAAGGGGAGGTGGTGGTGGCCGGCGTGGTGGTCCATGGTGGACGTGGGTGGTTTGGTTGTGGAGGTGGAATTATAGGGTATTCAGTGGTGGTAAGTGGTGGCTGCCACGGTGGCCGGAGGTGGTCGTAACTGGGCAGCAAAGACGGTCTCACATTAGCAGCTGCTCCTTAGTTTATTTTTCACCTCCAAATCTCCGCTTAATAATCATGTTTCGCAATTCCACTTCGCCTTCCCGTTTCGCCTGCACATTTTATTAATAAAATAATATTAATACTAATATTGTATAAAAATGCAATTAATTATTAATTATAATTAAGACGACTAATTATTATAAATTAGTAATTAAATGAGCTTTTTAGTCAATTAAGCACGCAAAATCGTGTGGAAATAAGGTATAAATATGGGGTAAAATACGACCTAAATACTACTCATCAGACGCTAATAAAGGTCATTGGCCAATCGACTTTGACTTACCCGATGAGCAAATTTAAACTCCCTGTTAATTTTTATGATGATCTGCTGTCCCTTGTGTCTCAGTTCTGGTGGGGCTCCGAGAACGGGAAGAGAGATTCCGTGGGTGGCGTGGAAGAAGATGTTTCGACCTAAATGTAGAGGGGGTATGGGATTCCGGGAATTTTAATATGTTCAATAAGGCTCTTCTTGGAAAACAAGCATGGCGACTGTTGACGGACCCGGAGAGTCTTATGTGCCTGGTCTTAAAAGGGATGTACTTTCTGGATAGGAGTTTTATGTAGGACTTTGGGAATGAATCCAAGCTATACGTGGGGAGGGATTTGGGAGAGTCGAGAGGTTCTCTGGTTGGGCGTGCGTAGACGAATAGGGAATGGGTAGGATACTTTTGTGTGGTTAGACCCGTGGATAACAAACACGCAAACTAAACGTGGTATCTCTCCTTGAGGGGATGCACGATTGGATTTGAGGGTGTCGGATTTGATGGTGGGGGCAGTGGTGGCTGGAATAGGGATTTGATTGAGAGTCTGTTTTTCCCCTTCGAGAAGGACGGGATTTTGAATATCCGATTGAGTGATGCGCTTTCGAAAGACGATGAGTGGTGTTGGGATAGGTAGAAAGATGGTTGCTACTCGGTCTAACCGGCTTACAAGCTACTGAAGGGAGATGTGAGGTAGAGACGCGACAATCGGCTTTGGAAGCGGACAAATGGTTATGATTCTGTATTTGGAAGGTGGATGTTATACCACGCATAAAGGTTTTCTTTTGGCTGCTATGTAATAGCAATAGCTACAAAAGGAAATATGGCAGCTCGTATGGAATTGACAGATTATTTGTGCCCATGATACCAGGGCTGGTGTGGAGACTTGTCTCTATGTAGTTCGGGATTGTGGGTGGGTGGAGGGGAGTGTATGGGATGGGTTGGGATGTGAGGTTAACATGATGGAGAGGGAAATTAAGTTAAGGAAGTGAATTGAGGAGGTGCTTCGGGAGCTAGGAAGTCGTGGGAGGCCTACTTTTATGATGAGGTGTTGGGCCGTTTGAGAGAGGAGGAATAAGGGGGTCTTCGAGGATGGGGAGTGGCGCGCTGATTGGGTGGTGAAGAGGACGAGGAAGGATGCTCGTTGAAATGAGGAGGGAAAAGGGCGGCAACAGGGTGTTAAGGGGCTGTTAGGAGGGAGGGTGAGTGTGGGGGAGGGAGTCATAGAGGCTAGTGGCGCGTGATGGAGGTGCTCAGGGAAGGGGTAGTGAAGATCAATGTGGACGCGAGATTGATGGCAGGTGTCGGTGTGGAATGGTGGGTTTGGCGTGTCGTGATGAGGTTAGGGTTGCGCGATGGATAGGCTCGATTCAAGTTACAGAGGATTGGAAGCCCGTGTTTGCTGAAGTTTTGGCGATCTTGCTCGGGATGAAGGAAGCTAGAAATGCAGGGGAGCAAAATTGAAAGCGACTGTCAAGTGGTCGCTAATGCGATTAAGTCCAAAAGGCGAGTTCGTAGTGATATTTCTTTGGTCCTTGAGGATATTTTTGTTTCTTGTACTTGGTTTGAATTAGTTTCTTTTTCATTTGTTATTAGTAGACAATTTAATATGTAGCTCATAGGTTGGCGCACTTTGTTCCTTAGGCGTCGGGTCGTTGTGTTTGGTTTGCTAAGTTTCCATCTTGTGACATTGTTACTTTGGCTAAGACAGATTTATGTAATGATTAGTGAACCCCCGCCGGGTTTTTTATTCAAAAAAAAAAAAAAAATGAACATTAAATGATAAACTAGAAATAATGAATTATGAATTCAAAATAATACATCTTAAATAAGACGTTTCAAATCATAATTTTAATCTACTCTCTGCCGAGATAAAAATGAATCACGGATATTATATTAATTCTTTAAACCGTCGCACCAGCCATTATGAAATTCATAGGTGTGTGCTATATTCTGCCCCTAAAATTACTCATTTCGCCCCTAAAAAATACCGTTGGCCCTCGAGTAATTAAAACCCCACATTTTGGAATGAGTAATATAGAGGCGGAATATAGCAATTTTGAACTCATATTGAGCATATTGGACATATCAGTTCTATTGAACATGTTCTTTCATCAAGATGTAGTCCACGGCGGCTTCCACTGTATCTACAACCTGAGATAAATCACAATATTGCATCAATCAAAAATCAATTTATTATATCTTGCATTTTGCCTCTTCTAACAGGTGGTGGACCAAGAAAAAATTTGATTCGTGTCGTGTACGAGGCAAGTATAAACTAAACTTTCAGATGAAGTTTTAGTTTACCAAATCTGCCGGATGCTCGCTGTCGTTTCCTGTACCTTGGAACACACCAGTTCGCGTTAAAACAGAGATCCAAGGCTGTCCAGCCTGAAAGTTTTGAGAAAGTAAATTCTTCAGCAAAATGCAGTGTTTTACAAAACAAACTGGACACAAGTATAGGTAGGAGAAACTAGCCTGTCTAGCGCCTTTAACGTCAACTGATGGATTATCACCGATCATATAAATAGCTCTGAAATAAGGCGATGCATTCTCACTTGTGTACAAATCATGACCAATAGCGCAACTTGAATGAAGCTCTCTTAGATTTGCATCTGCGTTCTTAAAAACAATAGGCTCGGGTTTTCCATAAGTCACGTACTCAAGTGGAGTGTGGTGAATTCTGCATCAGATGCACAATATCGAGCTGTTTAAACTAAAAAGACGTGAAAATCCAATTTTCTCACGAGTGACGGACAAAATTAGATCTAAACTGGATGAACTAATGTTCCAAATGATTAAAATAGATGAACTTTTTTTTAATCTTGTTTCAATTTATGAGACGGTTCCGTACGACTGCAACTATGTATCAAATATAATATAATTGGAAAAAGAAAAGGTAATAGAAAAGCTTATGTTCTTATGTTCTATAGACCTACAAATACACAGCTCAGATGAAACTAAGAAGGTGAAGCCAAACACATACCCTCAAGACATCTGAACGAAAGTGAAGCTCTCAGGCATTATGCATCTATCTACACAAAAAGTATCGCTGACCATGCACGCATCATATAGATGCCAGCAGTGTCATCAGAAAGATGTCAATGATATAGCTTTAGAGCCACCAAGGAGAACAGCTTGAACATATATCGAATTCAACAAGAGGTTGAATAGATTGATTATGATTTTTAATAATTTTTCATGTAATTCTATCATATTCATACTTACATTACCCAAAGAGCTAGATATAAAACATACCTGTTAAAGACACTTTCCAGTGCAATCCTAAAGGCTCCTCTGCCAAGACGTTTCACTGGAAATTCAGCCTAGGAACATCGACAATGGAACCAAAGAAATGAATTCTCAAATCGTGGAAGTATGGAACATCTAACAGTTTAATATGAAGTTGAGCTAGCCTAAAAAGAAAATAACGGAGTTAGGAAAATGTATTAGATAAAGAGAGAGGTTTCCAGATCAAAACAAAAAATGATTCTGCACATATTTTTTGTCAAAAGACGAAACATGGTTTTGTTTCGTAGCACAACAGCGTTATGCACTTTACAAACTACAAATGAATTGGATAAAAAATATGAGATTTGTTGTAATTAGGGAGAGTGGAAATTACCACGAGAGCGAACTAGTAATGCAATAAGGTAAACTATAACAACCAGAATGAGCCGACTTATAACCACCAACCAAAAACTACTCAAACTTAAACTGGCCAGTATCTAGAGGTGGCAATCCGGTCACTCGGGTCGGTAACGGATCGAGTCAAAGGAGTTCAGGTCATATCGAGTTCATTTTGGTTACAGTTCATACCGAGTCATTGATGGGTCAGGTCTAGTAATCTTGGGGTGACATGTCAGGTCCGGTTTGGCTCAGTGTCAAATCATGTTATCAACATATATTTTCTTATATATAGTTAATTTTATCAGTTTAACCTTTCGTCGGGTCGGTTCATTTTCAATTCACCCAATTTTCTAGTTCTATTGGGTTGGGTCGGGTTCCTCGAGTCGGGTCAACTCTTACCAGCTCTTGAACGGCCAAATCTGCCCAATGAATGCCACTCCGAAATAACTTAATCCGATAATCCAAGTGCACAATTTGGCAAAGTTTAACTGTTAATCTTGTGTTTGCACTACCATATATCTTACAGTTTTGTCCAAAATTTTATCTGAAATTTTGAATCAAATATTGGATATTGAGTTTCTAAGGGTATCAGCCAACCTGATACTCAAGATCATCAGCTGCAAAATATAAAGCCGGTTGATCTCCGTTCTCTTGTCCAGGAAGGCCACCAGATCTTAGAATGTCACACAGAACCTAAAACAGCACAACACATGTAGATCAGGCCTCCCCATGCGAGAAGGAGGAGGGGGGGGGGATTGACGGTCCCTCTAAAACCGACTTGAATCACGCCAGCTACCAAGATAATAATGATTTGTTCACAAAAGTTTGTAATAAAAATAGGTCTAGGTGCAAGGTAAGATGATGGTAATAAAGAACCAAAATTATCTCGGCGTGATTTCTGTAATTAAGAACGGTCCCTCCAAAAGCGACTTGAATCACTCCAGCTACCAAGATTATAAAGGTTTATTCACAAAAGATTGTAATAAAAATAAGTCTAAATGCAACTATGCAAGGCAAGATGGTGGTAACTAAGAACTATTGATTGTACCCGAAGGTGTAGTAGATAACTAGAAATCACTTACCACTGAAACAACTTAAAAATTTGACATTCTATTTCATTAACTATATGTACAGTAGGTAATTCACAAGCTAGTTAGAAGATTACAATTGAACTATGTCATTGGATTTTTATCAAAAGCCAGCTATTGACATATTGATATATTGACGACAGAAAACAAGTTTCAATTCTTCGCTTTCAATGTGGATATTATTGTGCCAACAATTAACATGCTTGGATTATGGTCATGGTACTTATGGCACTCTCCATAAGTAATTTTTACTTCTTAGCTTATCAAAGGAAAAAGAGACATATGTTTGCTTCAGTAGTTCATCGATATGAACATGATTTAGATTGAATTAGACTACGACATAGAATGGCTTTCATCAAGAACCACCAACATTTTTCAAAAGTAAGATAGCTGAGACAAGCACCTGGATATCCCGGCCCCAATCAACAGGATCGCTTGCCACAAATGCTGCCTTTACTCTCTCTGTGTACACGTCAAAACCAGATTTGTGCATTTTGAGATGGCTGTTTCCGCTAATTGTGGACGTAGTTGTCCAGTTCTTATATTGAGCTACAGGATCAATGTCCTTGAAGAATGATGCATATTCCTCTAACGAAAGAACCTTCCTGCACAGCAAGTCAATACAAAGAATATATCAACTACATGCAAGCTAGATTACCATGGGAAAGGCCAAAATAAGAAAGTACTTAATTCACAATCCAAAAACATACTTGAAACCATACTCACGCATAACCAATGCAGGGTCTCCTAACCCGGTAACAACAATAAGTTCATTCTGATACCTGCAACAATGACAGCAAATTTACTCCTGAAGAGTGGTTTTCACAACATTGACAAGCTATCATGTCTTTTCAGAAATCACTAAAAAAAAAAAAAAAAAAAACTCATCAAACTAAGACTAATTAATAAAATGGAAACGATCCAAAATTGAACAAAAATTCCCTATTATCCCCAGATATGAGTATATGATGTTTAGGAGAAGAGCATTTAATCATTCATATTACTTCTCTTCAACACTTGACAACTCACTTGAATGGTGACTAAGGTATTCTATTTACAAGAGAATAGATACTTCCCTAAAGTTTGAAGGTTTGCTTTAATCATCGATTTGAGCTCCAAAATGGAACAAATCACCTCTCTGATTCCCCCATGCCATGGCATCCATCACTCTCCATGAATCCTCGCCATAGATTTTGATCAACTTTCTAAGGTGGTTGACAAACATTTTAATGAATTACAATTTTATTTTATTTTATTCCAAAACCCTAACTGTCACCCACTTACCTAACCTGCCCTGCATCTAACAGACCAATTTAGGAGAGTGGTTATCCTCTCTGATGATGTGACTACTTCTATTTAACAATTACAAATTTACAGCCATGGAATTAACATAATTACATAAGTAGCATTAAGTCACTTCCAAATGTCTCAATATATCATGATTTTATTTCATTGTATAACGAGTGAAATTTTCAATGGGGCAAAAAGACTCACTATTCTTTGGCTTTCTGACAGAATCAACCAAAGTCTCTCACCATACTATAATGTTCTAGTATCGTGAAGTAGGAGTCATCGTGGAAAAGTTTGTTACGATCATCATTATCCATGTATTTTTAAGACACCGGAGTAAGACGCATACATCCAATCCCTTAACCTACTGTAGGCATGAGTAATTGAGGCACTAGGAAAATGTTTTTGTTGTTGTCTATACAGTGAAGACACAATTAATTAAATCAACTGCTCAAGTAAAAAGGTGAAATAGAGACATAAAGAGAGAATCAGTAAGGCCATATAAAAGAGTTACAAGAGTAAAAAAAACTTCAATACCAAAGCCTACCTTCCTAAGAGATTTTTAAATAGAGTGTGACCTTGTAAAACCTGTCGTACATAAAAATTTAGAAAACTATATGGAGTCACTTCAATTAAATAGTTGCCTTAGGAGAATTAAAGTGAAATTAAATTTTAAGGAACGAGGAGGGTAGTATAAGTGTATAACTCTGCAGGATTAACTTAGAAGGGAAAATACCTGCGAAGGTAAAATATTCACACCTAGGAGTTCACTTAAGACTGATGCACGCCTGGATTCTGGTACACCTCCTCCTATCAGGAAATAACAGTAGAAACACTCATTTGAAAGTTAGTCGCTACTGAAGTACTGATTGACAAAACCCTATTTGCTATATTTTTAATTTGCATAGGATTCAGAATATGAACTCGTTAACATTTTGATTTTATCTATTATTGTCACCCCTTTGAAGAATCATGCATTTTTACAAGTAACGAAGTCAATACCATCATATACTGAATCACCGTTGACAGTGTAATTGCACATCAAATTTAAGTTAAGATAGAGGGGAGGAAGGGGAGTGAAAGTGAAGGGGACAAATCCATTGTTTGGATAATAATTGAAAGCACTAGGAAAAAGAAACAAAATGTTTAACTCAAGATTTATGTCTACTTCTGATGTTATTGAACATAAGCTAATTCAGCAGGAGGCACTCGATCTATGTTAAGAGCCATTCTTCAGCTAGGCATCTATATATGACAGATAACGGATATGAATGGCCTCAATTTGATTATGCTAATGCATTACAATTACCATCCGCTATTTGACAGTGTCCAGATACATGAAATCCAATCCCCTCCCACCCCCCTCTGGCAGTAGGCCTTATTAAGCAGTGTGCAAGAAAGTTGATCACTATATGTAGGCAGCTCAACAGAAGAACAAGAGCATGTCCAAAGAGAAAACTTTCCTTCCCTATCATACCAACTTGGAAAGTATTTAGATCATTATACCAAAAGAAGAGAAATAGCTCTTCACGGTTCTCCTCGCTTCCATACTGAACCATATTTATTTGTTAGCTAAACAAACAAGTTTTGGATCTCTCCCTCTCACCTTAGAGAAACTCTTTTCTCTAATCGTTAGAGTTGTGTTTATCTCGTTCCCTCCCGTTTCCTCCATTTGTCCGCAAATTATCATCCAAACAATGCGCAGAGAGCGAAATACATACCATTTGTCAAAAATAGAAAGGGAACCTTCAGAGTCCCTGAAAATACGATGAAAGGGATGAGTATTGAAAAGTGAGAAAATGGTTATGTAGATGATAAGGGCATTGAATAAATTCTGAAGCAAGTTAACAACCTAAAACTATAGGGGGTCTTGAGTAGTGTGCAGGGCTATATGTGATAAAAACAACAACAACAACAACAACAACAACAACATTACTCCAGTATCATAACTCACAAAACCCCTTGCCCTTAGAAGGAAGCAGTTGGTCTCCCCCTAGACGTGGCCATATCGGTCTTGTTTAAAACAGGTCAAATACTAACTCATATTGTTAGATGGGACAAGCTTTTTGTCATTCATTCCCAAGGCATTATGCTTTTTGTCCCAACAATTTTCAAAGATGTGAAGTATCATTTTGTCGAAATGGTCGCATTTTGCCCCATCTACAATGTAGACGAAAAGTGCCCGTCTACAATGAGAATTAGCGCTAACCATTTGATCCGTGTCATGTTTAAGACTGATATGCCCGTCTAAACAAGAATTTGTGAGAAGGAAAAGGAGGTCCAATGCCCGTAGATTTACTCTTGTATAAGAAAATGTAAAAGAAAAGCTACAAAATTTTGGAAATAAATAGGGGGAAAAAAAAGGAACCTTGAGGATTGTATAACTTGCGGATAGCAAGAGGGGATCCTCCAATGGGTTGGCGGCCGCGAAGAATAACTCCATCAATATCAAATGCGATTGCAAATGGGAGGCTGAGACACAATGAAACAACATACACACAGACACATAACACATTCCTTAATAATTGATTGAAGAATAGAATAAAAAGGAATGTGAGAACAAAAAATACAAGGGAGAGGGGAATTGGAAGACCACCTGGGATTTGGAGATGCTTTCAGTGTTGGAGCAATTGGAGTCATCTGAGTATGTGACATCATCATAACAGACTACCTTTTTCTGTTTTCACCCACGGCTATGGCTCCAGTACATAGACCATACATCTGAGGTAGTACCTCTTATTGTTTATCTTCTGAGTTTTATTTAAAAGTTTTTGAGTTAGGATTTAAATATCATTAATTTTTAGTATAAAGTTTTTGAGCACACATTTACTTAAACATTAAACTAAAAAAATATAATATTGCTCAAAAACTATATTTATAAATGCTAATATGCACAGAAAAAATCTATATATGCTCAATAACTAAAAGGTCTGAGGTACTACCTCAGATGCGTAATCCTTTTTCTCCTATGGCTCCATTTCGACTTTGGAGGCTCAAAATGTTGGACGGTCACCACTAAGGCTCAGCAAAATTCGGGAAATATGGATATACGAATCTAAAAGAGGTTTAAAGGACAAGAACAACATGTAAATGCCTAAGCGGAGAAGTGACAAATAAACCTTATACGTATAACCCCCACAAGTTTTCATAGGAGCAAATTAACCCCACAACTTTCATTATTGGTGCAATTGAGTCTTACCCCTAATTTTGTTAATAATTTTTTATATGTAAACTGAATCATAACATTTAAACAAAAAATTATACTTCCATATATTATTAGTAGCAATTTGACAAACTCACATTTTACAATTTTACCCTTTTTAAATCTCTAATCCCTAACCAGTAACCATAGAACATCGCTACTGCCATGGATATCGTTGCCGCCATGACGTCATCGCCAAATCGTCATCACCAACCACCTCTATTTCAACCCACATGTTTCGTTTACTTCTAGTATTGTCAAATCGTTGCCGACTTTGATCGTATGCTCTCGATAGTTTTCTAGTTTCCAATAAATTCATAATTAAAGCTTATGTCACTTCTTTTTTTAATTGATGCAATGATGCTGACACTAAATCCTTAATCACAAGGTAGATGAATCACTTTGTGCGGTAGTTGACTAATTTGTGGCAAGAAATTAAGAAAACAATAGTTGAGCGATTAATTGGAGAAGAAAGAGGGGGGTGAAAGGATGTTGTAAAGCAGTAGAAATATTAGGGTATTATAGGTATTTCCAGTCATTCATCAATGAAATGCACTTTTTTTATATATTTAAATAATTTAAAATATTAACTTATTTATTATGATAATTTTATTTGTTGAGACATAAGCCAAAAAATAAAAGAGGGAGGTATTTGCACCATAGTGTAAACTTGCGGGGCTAATATGCACATAATGAAACTTGTGGGGGTTATTTGCACATAGTGCCAAACGTATGAGGGTTATTTGTCACTTCCCCGAATGCCTAAGTGGTTTGCATTTTAAGGTCGAAAGCATTAAACTTGATAAATAAAAGAAAATCATCACATAAGAATTAAGATGATGAATATGATAGGAGTATTGTTTTAAACTTGATTCCAGTAATTCGTGAAATATGGATATACGAATCTGATCGGATTATTTTTGGATATTCGAACATTTGGATCGGATATGGATATTTGACGAATTTCTAATTTGGATATCCGATCCGAATGGGCACTGGATCGGATATCTTATCCGTGCTCTGGCCTAATCACGACTCATGAGATACTTTTTTTATTGTTAAATACTCTCTTTGTCTTGTTATTTGTTTGTCTTTGTTTTGGCACAAAGACCAAGAAAGGAGTAAGTGACCATTTATTAGATAACATGTGGACCAAACTGAGGATGAGGATCTAACTGTTCATCAAATGTATTCCTAAAATTAAAAGATAAACAATTGACTGAGATATCAATCAATCAATCAATCAATCAATACTATATATTAATTCCAGAAACAGGGTACTTAAATGTAATTAAATAAATATATACAAATTAATTATACTATATAGTTTTTAATCATAGCACTGTGCGATGGACCTAAATAAAGGACTTCAATGCAATTATTATATAGTTTTCTCTTAAGTATAAATTTAGAAAACATCAGAATATGAAGATTTTCTTTAAAATAAACATGTCCCACTTATGGTATTAAATTATTAATTATATTATATAAAGAAGATGTTAATTTTTTAACATACACGAATATAATATTAGTATGTTATATTTTGGAAACTATTAAAATTTAAAATAAATAAGTTAGATTTCCAAAAAAAACATAACTTTCCATAATTTTTTTGGTTTGATTTAATGCATATATATATATGTAATATAAATTGCATTCCTAAATAGTAAAAATAATTTTCTCAGTAGTGAAAAGAATCTATCTATCTATAAGTATAAAAGAGGAACCACTAAACATTCCTTAAATACTTCCTGTACACGTGTCATCTCCTCAGCAATTTTTTTCCCGCCCATCTACGAAACCCTAAAAAAAAAAAGTGAACACAATTGTTCAGTTTTCTTCTGCCGTCATCATTAATCATCGTGCTTCCCTTCCTATTTTCTTCTACCGTCATCTCCTTCAAAAATAAAAATCACCCCATCCAACTACTTCTTCTTCTTCCTCTATCTCTAATCTCTGCTAAATATTCCTTTTGGAAAAAAAGAAAACAAAGAATCCATAACTTCCACAGGCTAAATCATTGGAATAACATGCTATTGTCGTTCTTTGCCAATCAGTTCATTCCTTTACTAATTAGATTGGTATGTGTTTATCTCCGTCTTCTCTGTATTAAACATTCATATTCATATTGTGAATGATTTGTTTTTACTTTATGCATATCAAAAGGTTAGCCTTCGAATTTATCTCATTATTTGCTGCTAATTTATCGTGAAATCGAGAAATT
>JAGPOY010001117.1:0-19283 GCA_018983105.1 Silene uniflora
ATACGCGAATTACAATCTATCATTGTCGAGCTATTAACGAATATGTTAGGTTTTGAGGGGAAAAAAAGGGGAGATAACTGTTTTTAATCATCTTTGAAGAAGAAAAGGCAATTACGGAATATTAGGGACAAAATGCGTAGGATTTAGTAAACTAGTGCGCGGGATTTAGCAAGTCCCTTTTTCATTAAGACACTTAGACAGTCATATATGTTTCAACCTTAAACTGGATTAAACATCATATATAGAACAAAACAAATTACATTGAAATTGGCAAAAATAATTATCCCATCTATACAAATGGAGTATTATTTGACATTATGTTTAAGTGACAAGATAAGTAATTACCACACAAAATCCACTTTATTACAGATATTTAAAATTCTTTGATTACCATCATAAATACCATATCAATATCAACTAAAGAAATACAAATCCGATGTATTATATTAGACTTTTTAGCAATTAAGTTTATATGTCTTTTTTTGAGCATTAAAAAATTATAAATTACATTTTAATTTTTTGACGTTAAAACTTAAAATTAACTGAATTTATATGTATTATTTTTGAGTTATATTGTATCTGTTTAGCTTAATGTTTAAATAAACGAGTTCGAAAACTTTATAATTAAACCTGAAAACTTTATTATAAAACTCAAATTTGCTTAAATCAGTTGTACTAAATCTGATGTATAATGTATGAACTACACGTTATCTACTCCGTATTTGTTTGCATAATAACAGAAAACCATCTTACAAATATATTTATCTTTTTATTGACAAACGTAAAATGTCATCGAAGATATCCGATCATATCGAAACTCGTGTCACCTTCTCAAATGCAAATATAAGGCCAATTACATTTGTGAGTTCACATGTGGGAAGTGCACACTATTAATTTACAATTTTATCCCTTGATATATTCCATTCCACCGTTGGTTATATATTGTCCATCTAAATTGTCTTGATTTGAAAAGTAATCACAAATAACAACAATGGATACGAAACTAATGCATGCACTTCAGTATTTTGGCTATGGCGGTGGTGCTTCTGCTCTTAAGGTTATTTCTTACTACTATCTTTTTAATCCCTTTAATTATTAGTCTTTTGATTTTATTATTGATAATTAATTTGTGGAATGGTCTTGACTGTTTGATTTAATTGATAATTGATTAGTAACTCGTATTATTTAATTATTTTAATAATTGATTAGTGTTTGTTTAACTGGATTAGAAAACTGCAAGTTGGTGGATGTTTAGGTATTTGATACGTTAGGTTGAGGGTTTAATTATTAAGTTTTAGTCTTGTGTAAGACGGGTTTGTGCCAAAACCAAAGGTAAACAAATGACCGAGATGGATGGAGTAATTATTAAAAGAACCCGGTTTACAATAAACTTGTGTACGACTGTAGTAATTGTGTCGAATATTTGGGGATTTTTTATTTGGAGGTAGTGGATGTTAACAGTATAATTTTAGTTGTGTGTGTGTTGTGGTTTTTGTCGAAGGGTAGTTGCGTAGGTTTGGAACCCAATTCTCTCCATTTCCTCAAAAGAAATGGACCTCCATTTCCTATAAACGGTCCGGATGAAATCTTGTGATGATCCAATGCTTGTAACCGTTTCATAAAAATAAAGTTTTAATGGATGGAGAAAGAAAATAGATTAAAATATGTGTGTATTAGAGAGGAAACGGAGAGAAAGAAATGGAGAGATCCAATTCCCGTAGGTTTTCGGGTTAAGAGGTATGTAAAGTTGAGCTTGTTGGGATACAAAATTAGGTGGTAAGGAGGTTGGATGGAGAGTTGGAGATTACGGAGTCGAAATGATATTATTTCAGGCTTGTTTAGTGGGGGAATTGGGTGTAGTAGCTCTGCTAGTTCTGTTTGATTAGCAAATAGGGTTGGAGCCTGGAGGTAAACGAAGGGGAAGTGCGATGAAGGGATTCATTTTCACATGTCGAGGATAAATCAAAATCAATCCAACAAAGGAAAGATTCGAAAGGAAATTCTCTTTAACTCCATTTCGACTCCCATTCCCTTCCTTTACCTCCTCAAGTGTTATCCAAATACATCCTCGAAGTCTTCCATATGTTGGAAAAGTTTTCTGTTGTAGTTTAGAGGTTGTCAATCTCCTCCTGGCTAAAGATCGTGTAAAGTCACATTATATGCTTTATAGTTAGATATCTGTCCTTATTGCACGACTTTATTTGAATCATTGCTATGAGAAATCTTGGATGGGTAAGTGTAAGGTAATAATTCCATACACATTTTTTTTGAGTATCGGGTTGAATATGGGTATATGTCATTTGAGAATTGAAATAGCATAGCTTGGAAGTAGGAAAAAGGATCTCTTCATTTAATCCCAACTAAACTTACTATCAAACCAGGGAAATTGTCACCCTAGTTTTACCTCCAAATCCCGCGCTTTATACTGTCTGTGTACATAATTGGTGATTAATGGCAAATGTTTGTCTATTATGTTTAGTTTGATTTTGGACTTTTGGAGGGAGGAAAGAATCGATGAAATGAACCGTTAAGCTTTTAATTTTTTTATATTTCTATTTGTTCAAGATGTAGGTTACACTTGTTGAAATCCACTTTAAACATCATTGAGAAATAGAAAGTTCAGTAGTTGAAGCATAATTCATGATATTTTGTGATTTGAAACTGTATTTCATGAGGGTTGTCTAACTTTGGTGCAGCATGTTGAGCTCCCGGTTCCTGATGCAAAGGCTGATGAAGTGCTGCTGAAGGTGGAGGCAGCAACTTTGAATCCAATTGACTGGAAGATACAAAAAGGCATGCTGAGGCCTTTGTTACCACGCAAGTTCCCTGTTATTCCAGGTTTGTCAGGAGTCCGTTGTTATCATTCTATCGTACTTCTTGACTTCTTGTGGCTTAACTAGGTAATGTTAGATAAGGAGTCTTTGATGTCACAGCTTATAAGTCCTAGAAAATGTGGGCCTGTGGGTGTGACTGTTACTCTGTGTCCGTATTTCTCTCCAGTTTCCAAAGTCCAGTTCTTGACTTGGAAACATCTGGTTACAAATTTTCATTCCTTCGATATGTGCAAGTATTTATGTGATGTCCCTTTAATAGGGGAGTCACCTGTCCAAGGATGTTTGCGTGCGTGGTGTATGGAATCTACTAAGCAGATTATTTTAGTATGTCTGCTTAGTTTGAATGCATGCCTTTTAGGAAGGGTCGTGATCAACCTCCCAGAGTTCGTCAATGTATTGCACACATTTTTTCGGTGATGTGTCTAGTGTGTAATTTCGATCCCTTAATGAGGTGGATGAGTCTTAACTCTTAATATAACCAAAGCTTTTTTTGCTGTACAATTTATCCTTTTGGTGAAATATTCTTCCTAATGGAAAAATCTTTCCGGCTGTTAGGAACTGATGTGGCAGGGGAAGTGATTCAGGCTGGACCAGCAGTCAAGAGATTCCAAGCCGGTGACAAAGTCGTAGCCCTGCTTACCCCTACTGTAAGTTTCCCTTGCTACCCCAATTATAACTGGACCAGCCAAGATTAACCTCGCTAGGATTGGCCAGAGCCTGAACTGACTGATTTGAAACATATACCTTAATGATCACAAGTTCACAACCCAAATGACCCGGTCTGTGACCACCTGGTCTAGAAATGATCCAACCCCCAACCAAAGTTGGCCGATCAGCAATCTGTTAGTGAAATGGAATTCCTCCACCCCGATCCCTCTATTTGGGTGGAAAGGTGAAAAAGGGTCAGACTAAGCATCTGATATTCCTTGCGAATCAACATAAGGAGATTGCATTGCACATGTATCCGTATGAATTTATAGCAATTGGTTTGTGACAGGCAAGCCTTCTGCCTGATGTCACCACTTGCAACTCATACAGTGCAGATTTTGAGTCTTGGTAACATGACTGTAAAATTAGAATTGATCCTCGTAAAAAATTTGGGGATGTGAAATAGTTTTATAATGGCTAACAGGGTGGAGGTGGTTTAGCGGAGTATGCTGTAGCAAAGGAGCATCTTACAGTGGCTCGACCACCAGAAGTGTCAGCAGCTGACGGTGCGGCCCTACCTATTGCTGCTATGACAGCTCATCAGGCACTCACCCAGGCAGCACATATCAAACTTGATGGGACCGGTGAGGTGAAAAACATACTCATCACTGCTGCCTCTGGAGGTGTGGGCCACTACGCTGTCCAGCTAGCTAAGCTCGGGAATACACATGTCACTGCAACTTGTGGCGCCCGCAATCTGGATTTTGTCAAGAGCTTGGGTGCCGATGAAGTTCTTGACTATAAGACCCCCGAAGGAGCCGCTTTGACGAGCCCTTCTGGGAAGAAATACGACTATGTCATCCATGGCGGACCTGCCACCCCTTGGGCAACCTTCGAACCCAATTTGAGCGATACAGGGAAGGTCATAGATTTGACTCCTGGAACAGGCACCATGTGGACTTATGCTGTGAAAAAACTCACATTCTCGAAAAAGCAGATGGTTCCGCTGCTCTTGTCACCAAAGACCGAGAACTTTGAGTATGTGGTGAATTTGGTGAAGGAAGGAAAGCTTAAAACAGTGGTCGACTCGAGATATCCCCTGAGTAAAGCTGAAGATGCATGGGCTAAAATTATGGATGGGCATGCTACTGGGAAAATTATAATTGAACCTTGAGTAGGAAGGAGGATTTGTTAGTGTATATTTATCACACTGTGTTACGCATATTTCTGTCATGAACGTTGTCTTGTCGCTCGGAGTGTGTTATACGAATTTCACATTTGCTTTGTTCACTCCCCGTTTTATCAAATTTGTTGGCACATTTACGAATTTATAAGAATAGAATCGACAATGAAATACTACTTCGACAACTTTAATTCCATTTCATTTTTATACGTGTTCTCCGAAATATTTCATTTTTTATACGCTAAGCTCAAAACTGTAGAAGTACATGGATCTTTTGTTATTGGGTTTAAAAACTTGGTCGAATAAATCCTATCCACGTTTCATATTCATCCCATTCATTTGTTATCATTTTTATTCGTTGTGACTTGTGAATCGAATTTTAACAAAGATACGCAAATTATTGGAGTTATTGGGATGAAGGTATACGCCTATACGTGGGTATAATATGTTTAGGATTAATGATTTCTTAACCTTTGTTCAAATGTTCGTAGCTCTTAATATATACAGAATACTTTATTTAAAGTTCAGTAGATATGTACTAGGCCATTACAATTTACAAAGATGAATCCAACTAGACGATTGTAGATTGAATTTTGTACAAAGTATATGACCTTTTTTATGTGTGGTGCACCCACTTCCCATCCTTATAAGGCAAGTAGTTAGCTTGACTAAGGCATCATTGTTTACTGATGAGTCGTGACACTTAAAGTTCTACTCACTTCGTCTTAATCATTTATTTATTTTTATTTTTATTTTTCAAATGTAAAGATATAGTACAATTTTACTTGTTAAATTGAGTATGTATTGATTTTCGTCTAGGGTTATATCTATCGTATGCTACAACCAATTTGCGGGAATACTTTAGAAATTACAACAACATTTGTCCTCTTTTATTGATCTAGTGTTTTATATTTTGATCTTTAGGTTTGTGAATATGTAGGATTCTCACCTGTATAGTGGCCTTTATTTTCTTTATTCCGTTGTAAAACTGGTTGTGAATATTGTGGTCACTGTTAATAAATTTAAGGATTTTTTTGTTAAAAATTGTCTTCTAATTAGGGGTATTTGTAAAAATATAAATTACATATTTTTTTTTTTCGATTATCTTTGTTTTCTTTATTTTTTGTCAATAATTATCTACGCTAAGAGTTTGACAGATTTGGTCAGTTTTTGGCTGTACACACATGACTCTTTTATGATTTAATCTTGCTTAGGTTGGATTTTGGGAAATCATGATGTACTTATGCAGTTACGCTTAACTTTAGTGGATGTTCATAGTTATTATTGAAATGTGAAAATTTAATTTTTGCTTATCTGAAGTTAAATTGTCGTTTGATGTTAACATGTATTCGTAAACGGGATTTTTCAGTGAGTTATTAACCATTGCTACCTGCTAATAAAGTTGTATTTGAATCTATTTTACAATATAAATGTAAAATCATTTTACGTAAGACTAACTCAATCATTAAATGATATCAGTAATTGAAAAAAATCGTTTTATCAAAATAAAGTTTTAGTAAAAGGGTAGATACAAACAAGTCTGTCTACAAAGCAATAAACATGTTAGTTGAACCTTTACTTTTCATTTAGCCCAAATTAAACCCAACCTATTAGTAGGCTACTAATAGTCCAATCAATGCGTCGTCACAAGCTGAAAACGGATAGTGCTCCTCTCACAATAAAGCATGTGGGAGGGCAAGTGAGGTGGAAATGGAGCATTCAATGGATAGTGTCACTTGCATATTGTGAGAGGGACACTATTCGTCTTCAGCTTGTGACGGATAGTGTCCGTCTTCAATAAGAATTTGTGTAGTCCAATAGTGTCCCATGCCCCAACCCCAGTATTGCAAATTAATACGTTTCCGTTTCAATTATTTGTTTGTCTTTGATTAAATATTTTATCATAACAAATAAAAAAAGCAAATAAATAATTAAGATAAATCCGAACTATTGACCATCTTCTCATATTAATCCGAACTTTATGCTCTTGACGGGCATACTCAATGGAGGATCTTAGTTATGTCGAGGGAAGTTTGATAGGCCCTTCGCTGGTCATTTATATCCATATACTCCGTATATTTTACTCCGTATATTTTAGTGAGGAAGTGGTTGTTGGGCTTCCTTGGTGATTCAGTGTAAGTATTTACATTTGAGATAGGGGAAAAAGGAAGGTAGTACATCAAATGTATAATAATCTAATTAGTGTAGATCCCGCGCAAATGAGCGGTTTTTAGAGAATGATGTACAAAAATGTTAAATATTATAGTCTGGTAATATGCTTAAGCCAGTTATAAGAGAGACTATTTGATAGTTTTTGCACCTAATAATATTGACGTTTTAACTGACCTAATTATATAAATTACTCCATTATTAAAGATAATATTATTATATGATTAAATTTATTAAAAAAATAATCTCGGGTAATGACTTAATTATACAATAAAATTAGAGAATTGCAAAAGAGATAGTCAACTTGTACTACACCTTTGTACCAAAAGACAACAAAATAGAATTGTGAAAAAAATTGCGTTGAATATTTTGCATCATATCACATATATTATTAATGCAATCCACATGTACCTTTTTAAATTTGCATCTTATTAATATTTAATATTTCACTGTATTGTATTTTAATATTGAAAAAAATGAAATGTAAAACTAATCAAGAAATTAAGTTAAGTTGTAATTTTGTTTTTTCAATGAAATTGTTTTTTTATCGCGAAGCTAATAATAAGTATGTGTCAAGTTATTCTTTAAAGTAATACTACTTCGTAATTGCATTACTGAAAAACTTAGCAACTTATATATTTTATAATTTTATACCAAAATAATTTTATTTTAAGAAGAAATTATAATTATGAATTTAATTTAATTATAATAATATATTCATTGAAAAGATAATAATGTAAAGGAAGTAAGTTTTAGTTATTGCCTTATTTAGCTAAGAAAAGATAATAATGTAATGGAAGTAAGTTTTTGTTATTGCCTTATTTAGCTAAGATGCTTTTTGGAGGGAGAACTAAGAGAATTGTTATTCTCTTAGTAGTAGGGGGATTGAAGACACACCATATCCGTCATAAATGAAGACGGATACCATTTCCTCTCACAAAATACCCATGAGATGTGAGTGGGGGAGCACATGGAGGGTGCCCACCTTGTCCCCTCTACCCATTTCCTCTCGCAAATTACCCGTTGCAAGATCCGACCCATCTTCAGCAAGACTTTTTGTTGGATGAGATGGTGTTCAAATTTTAGGCACCGTTCTTTTGAACTTCGAGTCATCCTTTTAAATTCAGTTCAGTTCATATAAGTTCAGTTCAGTTCAGCTCTTATAAGTTAAGTTCAGTTCAATTCCTATAAGTTCAGTTCAGTTCCTACAAGTTAAGTTCAACTACTATAAGCTCAATTTAGACAGTTCATACAACTTATATTAACTATAAATTCATACTTGTTTTTTAATATTGACAAATTGAAAAAAAAAATGCTTTTCGTTTAAATCAATGCAAAAAAAATTCAATATTAAAATTATCCAATACACATTGTTCTTAAAAAAAATGTCCCTTATAATTTGTTTATGCTAAATCGCCTACTCATTACTTATTCACAAGTCCACATATCTCATTAACATTTTTATCCTTATTTCATCTCAACCTCATTAATCTCAACATATTGAGCCATTGAGGCATGTTTGAAACAAAGCGTAAAAAAGTCGCGTACAAGGTACGAAATAACATAGTAAAAGTCATTTGGCGAGACAATGGATTCGGTGATGTCAGTGTAAATGAAGATGAAGATGAAAGAGACGAGGATGATGATAATACGGAAATAGATGGTTAGAAAAAAAAAAGTAATATCTAATTTATTTTTTATTATAGTGTATTGTAGAAATTGTATAAAAAGTTAACTTATATAAAGCGCAAAATTTTTATAAGTTCAGTTCGAATTCTATAAGTTGAGTTAAGCTCTTATAAGTTGAGTTCATCTTTTATAAGTTCAGTTCAGTTCAGTTCAGTTCAGCTCTTATAAGTTCAGTTCAGCTCCTATAACATCAGTTCAGTTCCTATAAGTTCACTTCAGTTACTATAAGTTCAGTTCATTTCAGTTCAGCAACTTAAAATTCAAAAGAACAGGGCCTAGTCCTCCTTATTTTTCAGTTTAAGAATTGTTACTGAATTTACTCGTCAATTCAAAGAATCTACTACATCATTTACACTGTAATAGCCAGTGGTGGAGCGAGGGGGCTAGTAAGAGCCTTCGCTCCCCTAACAGATGAGGTATTCAAAATCATTATTTAAAATTTTCCTCACTAATTATTATGATACAATGAGGTAACTAATTTTGTAATATTTATACTAGTTTAGACCCGGTGCAATAAATGCACGGTATATATAGAGTTTTTATATTTTTTAAATAAATTACCTATATAATAGTGTATGTATAATTGTTCGTAGTACTCGTCAGTATGTTTTGTATAATTTTGAGGAAAAAATGTTGAAACTAAAATTGATTAAGAGAATTTAGTTATGAGTTGAAAGTTCATCTAAAGAAAATATATTTTATACCCTAAAACAATGATTTCAATTTATCTCAATTTTGTTTTCATTTTTCTCGCAAAAACAAAATTAGTGATTTATAGTTTTGTTTGATACATAGTACGGGTCAAATCCCCCTCAAGTAATAGCATCAGTAAAATATTTAACAATTTATAATTTTGTATAAATTTTATTAATATTTAATTAAATATTATAGTTTAAAATATTTAATGTAAGATTATGGAGTATATTTGAACGAAAAGTTATAAATTAATGAAATAAATTATAAGTATAATATATAAGTAGATTCCTTATTTAGTTAATGAATTTAATTGTGATTAACTTCCTTATTTAGGAAGATGCTTTTTGGAGGGAAAAAAGACATTAGTTCACCTATTCATTTAGTAAATAGGAGATAAAATCGTTTTATGTTTATCTATAAGTTGTTTTTCTTATTGGCGGAATGGCGGTAATGAATTTTTTCCTCACTAATTAGTTTGTTTTAATACCAATATACAACGACCAAGGGTAATAGACTAATGAATAAGTTTTCCTTAAGACGATACTATTATCCTTCTTAAACTTAAGTATGATATTTGACCGTTTTAAACTTAAGACGGATAATTTTATTTTAAATGACAATTTAGGTAGATTAACTTGACTGACCCCTCCCTAGTACTAAAATAATTTATATAGAGTATGGTCCACTATAATTAGTAGGGCCACCGCCCACCACTAATAATAGTGTTTCGTCAATTGGAAGTAATCCACTCGTCTCTAATTCTTCACCATTTCTCACTTCAAAGGTTCACAAATTCTCATTTGTGACAGATAGTATGACGGAGACTATCCGTCACAAATGAGTGACGGATACCATATTCTCTCACAAATACCCATCAAGGGTGAGTGGAGAAGCACCCCTCTACCCATTTTCTCTCACAAAATATCCGTCGCAAGATCCGTTCCGTCGCAAGCAAGACCTACTGTCAAAGATTAGGCCAAGTAAGCGTCGAATTGAGACTCAATTTCATCAAATTTGTTATAGAGTTTGAGTTACGGTGGGGAAGATTATTCAGGGTTTGAGATATGTTATCATCACATTTTATTGGGTTGAATAACTTTTTATTTTCTAAATTGGGTTATTTATATCGATGAAATAGCTGAATAAGTGTGATTTAAGTTTGACTATTTTAAGTTATTGTAGATTAAGGGCCTGTTTAGCCTAACTTATGAAAATGAGTTTCTACTTTTGAAAAATAGTTTTGCATAAACTGATTCTTGAAAAAACTGTTGGTGTTTGGCCAAAAGTTATAAGAAATTGTTTTTATTAGTTTGTTGGTGTTTGGCCTAACAAATTTAAAGTTTTTTTTCTTCTTTAATTTTCATGTAATGCTAAAATGTCATTTTAAACATAAAACAACAACAATGGACTTAAAGGCAATCCACTAAAATAAATTATTACTATGTATAAAGGATTGGGTGTAAGGAGGACGGTCCCTCGAAAAACACATGAATTTTTGATGGAGCAAATCATAATGTTAGTGTGTACGGTTTAGGAATGAATGACAAATTAAATTTTGCCTATGAAAGATAATTTTACATGTTTTTTAGACGTAAAAGAAAACGGTGTCGAAGTATGTGATCCTGTGAGAATAGAAGATTTTGAGAAATAGAAGCAGAAACTACTATTTTCTACTTCTGTTTCTCGGGGATTATTTTGGCTTTTGGGTTTAAAAAAAACTGTTTTTACTTTTTCGAAAACTAGTGTTTGACCCATCTTCTGTTTTTCTACTGGAAAAACAGTTTAAAAGCAAGGCCAAACAGGCCCTAAATATTATAGGTAGTGTAGTTTTAAATCACCACTCGCCAATTAGGCCAACTTATCGAGTCTATTTTGATCATATCAAAATTGTACAATAACGATCAATCGGAGCATCGAGCACCCTTAGTCCCTTCACAAAATCTCATTGAAGACACACCATATCCGTCACAAATGAAGACGGATACCATTTCCTCTAACAAAATACCCATTAAGGGTGAGTGGGGGAACACATGGGGGATGCCCACCTTGTCCCCTCTACCCATTTCCTCTCACAAATTACCCGTTACAAGATCCGACCCGTCTTCAGCAAGATTTTTTGTAGTCCCTTATGGCTTATGAAGGGTATAATAATTCAAGTTGGCTTGTGCTCTAACTTGCATCATTTTATGAATCATAATCATAATTGTAAAATACTAGAGCTACATTGCCTCATTTATAAAGGGATACGATTATCGTCTAGTTAATACTACTCGTATATATTATTTCAAAATAATGAATTAATTATTCATACAACAATTTTATTGATATCTGTTATGTACGTACATTAAATTATTTATATATAGGTCCAAGATTCGGAAAATCATTCTTCTGTGAGAACTCGTGAGAATTGTCTCCACTAGTCCAAAGGTTTAGATGAACAATAGGTCTTGCTTGCGACGGGTCGGATCTTGCGACGGGTATTTTGTGAGAGGAAATGGGTAGAGGGGACAAGGTGGGCACCCCCCATGTGCTTCTCCACTCACTCTTGATGGGTATTTTGTGAGAGAATATGATATCCGTCACTCATTTGTGACGACGGATAGTGTCCGTCGCAAATGAGAATTTGTGTTAGATGAATCATTATTAGGGTTTGTTTGATTAGCAAAAGGTGAGGGAAAAGTAGGGGAAGGGGATGAAGGAAGAGAGAAAATGAGGGAATGTAAATGAAGGGGAGGGGAAGCGGGGAAGTGGAATTTTCCATGGTAGAAGGATTTTTACTAGGTTTATATAATGAAAAATGGATCCCTTTAAATTTCTCCCTCCATTTTCCCCTGCCTATTTGTTATCCAAACAAAAGATATTTTATTCAGTGGCGGATCTCGAATTATTTAAGTGTGGGGTCTATTTTAATGTAGTTATTCATTTCTTTATTACGGGGTCTTAAAGTCATGATATTTTCAAATTGGACAAATTTTGATGATGAGAAACGTCAATTGTCGGAAGATGTGGGGTCTTAAGACCCCACTCCTTACACGAGGCTACGCGAGTACGCCACTGATAGAGGTATTTACGCTTCCGCACAAATAGTGGTATTAGAGCCCAAGGTCGACTTGGGCTAGCTAGATACAAAAGAGTATCGAGTCAAGACTTGAAGGTGTCGTATACTGTAAGGCGTGGAACACTACTATAGGTCGATGGGTTCGCGAGAAGCTACGTGGATCTCACGGCGTTGAGCCAAGGCCGTCCAAGAGAAGAACGTCAGCCACCCGGTGAGGTGGGTTGAGGCTTAACGGAGGCAAAAAAGCGGTGCATGGTAAGTTCAAAGGTGAATATGGTGTGGCGCGCTAAGGCAGTGGATTCAGATCCAGTCCAAGGCTCCATGATATATTGGATGTAAAGGAGTTTGGTACGCAAGTGTAGCACAAGTCATGTGTGACACATGGTGTGTGCCGAGGGAAGGTTATCAAAACTTGGTGATGCTCTAAGGGAATTCCCATGGTGGTCAAGGTCCGAGTCAAGATGATGGTCAGTGGTTTAAGGGGAGGATTGTTAGGATGCAAACTCATGTCCTACATAAGTAGTGTAAACGTGAACGAATATTTTTGTAAGTGCCACCAAATATAATAGTGCGATGCCTTTTGGGAAGGAACCCAAGAGTAAATTCGTGAGGGTTTAGCCTAAAACGAACAATATCGTACTATTGTGGATCGTGGACAGTGATGTATCAGACCCAACACGAGGTATTCACGCTTATACACACAACATTGTTATTAGTCAAGAAAATTCCGCCACTGAATACATCCCTTCTAAACGTAGTCAAATGGAACTGACTACCGTAAAACATATCGACTTAATAAAATGTCAATAACTCTCGTGTAAAAGAGAAGTACACTAAATTAAGGTAAGTTTGTGTGTCATTTAAGGGTATACACAAATTCTTGTTTCAGACGGACACTTTTCGTCTTATTTTTTAAACGGGCATATGTGATCATTTTATAGGTAAATCAAATGTAACCACAATGGTATAGGCAGTGTTACGCCTATGGTAACTTGTTTTTTAATAGTGGTCACATTTAACTCTACAATGTTTACAAAATCCCGTCTTATTATTCAGACAAAAAAGGTTCGTCTGAAGCAAGACTAATTGAAGAATATGCATACCCTCGTCACAAATATTGGTAGGTATTCGGAGAAGATACCAAGAGGTAAATTTTGTACAAACGGGCATGTAAAGCTGGTTTACAGGATAACTTATGCATGCCTTTACTCCTTTACCCTCTGCTAGATCTCTCTCCTGACTCCTCCCATCTCCTTTCCTCACCCAAACAATAGCTAACCTTTGCCAACAAGATTATTACGGAGTATGAACAACGATAAAAACAAAAGCAACTCGCAAGAAATGGGAATAGTGATTAAAATCCGGGTGAAATTCTCTGGATACACAGGTTCAAACCTCCCCAAGGGCAATATTGTGGAGCATTCTTGGCTAAGTCCATGTCTTATAGACTTCGAGTCTGTCATTTCGGATGACTTACCTGGTATACGTGATTTGTAAGCTATCACATATACCCGAAAATTTATCCAGTGCGCACCAAAGGCAGCGACTGAGGTTTTCCTCATCATAAAAATAAATAAATAATAAATAAATAAATTCCACCAAGAGTAATCTTGTGGGGTAAAGTGGCTTGAGGCTACGCTTTATGTACTTCAAGCCTGTCATGCTACAAAAATGGTGGTTGACCTGATATACGTAATTTGCAGGCTATTTTACGTACATCACTATATACAGGTGTAAAATTGTGTAAAACTCACTTTTAGATCTAGTTTCGAGCGTATATATTTTACAATCGTATAAAACGCATTTTCAATGTAAAATCCATAAATAAAAAAATGTTGATTATTACCGTATAAATACAAAATAACACTCCGTATTACCATCAAGTAAAATATAAAACCGTCTCATAAAATCCTTTTATTAAAAAAAAATGAAATTAAACAAGACAAGTTTCTTCACCAAGAATATTAGTAAGGTGCGAAGTTTAAGCCAAATACAAGAAGTCCCTTCTTCAATCCTCCATAGCTTTCTCTCTCTAAAAACTCATCTTTCTCTCTCTTCATAATCTCTTATCTTCATCTTCTCCAATTCTCTTCTACATTGTTCTTCCCCCTTTTTAATTTTATTGCTTCAATTTATTTATGTGAGTTTTTACTTCACTTCAATTCCCAATTTTTCATTTAATTTTTTTTGATCTATTTTACTCTTGTTTTTATTTGTTTATTCATTTGTAATTGTAATTGTTATTTGCGTCATTTTTTTTTTGCTCAATTTGGTTTTCTCCTTTTCATTTGTGCTTAATTTATGTGAAATTGGCAAATTTTTCTTCATTTTTTTGATTGTTTTGATAGAGTTTTGTTTGTTGAAAAATTTGATTTTGTTTTTATTTGATTAAATGCTAATTTCTTATCTTAAATTGTATTACCCTAATTTTATTTTGTGATTAAGACTGTTACTTGATCCAATTTCATGTTTTTTTTTCTTGTTAATTACTGTTAATACTAGATGTAATTTTTTTTTAATTTTATATTTTAGTTGTTTTTGATGATTAAATTTCATAGTATGAACACATACTGTATGTTCATACTTTCATTTAATTTTGAGATTAATTGTTAATTGTATAGTATGAACACTAAAAATATGATTTATCAACTAAAATGTATGATTTGTTCTCTAATATGAACTCAGCAGTATTAAATTAGATTTGTATGAGAAATTAACGGGTTCGAATGATAATTCATGTTAGTCGACCCCAAATTATTTTTGGACTAGGCCTGTTCTGTTGTAGAACACTCCTTTCGTCTCAGTCATTTGTTTACCTTTATATTCACTGTGAGAACCGTGAGAGGTATTTTAATCAAAGGTAAACAAATGACTGGGACGGAGAAAGTAAATTAAATTTATTGGGGTTTTTTTTGGAGTATGAAATTAATTATCTGGTTGTTGATAATTATATTGGTGTGTAGTATGACTTTATGGTATAACTGCCTCTTTAGTTTTCTTCTCTAATGAGTTATGACTTATGAGTATGACCAACTATTTGGATTGTTCAAAAAATGATTATGAATGAAAAATTAATTACTTTAATGTTGTAAAATTGCAGGTGTATCAGTATTTGACAGATGGGAAAAATTAGAAGTAAATGGAAAAAGAATTTGATTATTGGGTTATCTAGTTTTCTTTGAAGTATACGAAAAAGTCGGATTTTTTTAAATAAATTGTGGTGCTGCTGGTGGGTTTTAGATGGTACCAGCTGAGTGCAAGTTTGCTCATAGCAGCCGAGACTAAGCGATGTTGATAGAATTTTTGCTGGATATTGTAAATCTGTATGATGAAAATCGTGCCCTCAACTTCATTTCTTTTCTTGAGGTTCAAATAAACGATAATTTACCTCAGCGATCCGGTGTGAAACATTTTGTTGCTCTAGAAACCTATGATTGGAGGTTATTAGAGGTCCACTGAAAGCGTTGATCTTAGCTTGTCTCAAATCCTTAATAATGGAGAGGTGAGCTAATTGGACCGTGGTACAAGTTTAATTTTCTCTATGCTATGCAATTTTCATTATGGGTATCACCTTGTTATTCGTGGGAGCCCTTGAGGCACTGGTGTAATGACGACGATGTTGTTGTTGTTGTTGTTGTTGAGCCCTTGAAGCACTGGGGTACTGACGATGCTGTTTTAAAGGAGTTGTCCCCAATCTTTCCTTTTCGTGTTCTCCCTTTCCCTCCATCCAAACAAGGGAGTGGTAATTAGCTTGAAGGCTTAAGATAGATTCCTTTTCGTGTTCTCCCCTTCCCTCCAATCCTCCATCGAGACAAGGGAGTGGTAATTAGCTTGAAGGGTTAAGATAGATATGAACTGTGAAGCTTTAGAGGCAAACTTAATTGCGTGGTTTCTCTGAAAGCATTATTTCATTTGTGTCACTTTTGACAAGTTGAATGCTTTTGGCAAGTATGAGCAGTGCATGGGTATGTGTTGGTAGAAAAATATATGAAGCTACATGGGTAGCATTGAGAAAAAACTGAATAAGTATCATCGTTGTGTTTGATTCCCTAAATTTTTTCTTCACCTCATTGTATTGTGCAGATATAAACTTTTGAAAGAACTTGGAGATGGAACTTGCGGAACTGTATATAAGGCTGTGAATAAGGAGAGTTACGAAATTGTAAGTGATAAATTGATTTAGCTCTTTTTAACTTTCATGTTTCCCTTTTTTCTATTACTTTTAAACATGAAGAAATCCATCTCTATAATGCTTTTTTTTGGGTTTGTGCTCAATTATTTTGCTTGAGACAAGTGATGTCGACCAAGATCATTTCATATTACGTCTGCCGATGATAGAATGGTCTGGTTATGACTCGATTCGTTGAGATATATTTACATTATTGCAAATGAAATGTTATTCATGCACCTACTAATGTAAGTTAAATCAAGATTTATTTTTGCTGATACTTACTTTGGTGTTAGTGTACTCTGTAAATCTGTAATAAGAAAACTCTTTTGCTGTATATTAGAAGCTTTCATCTCTAGATGATAATCTAAAGTCCTTCACATTAATTGTTTGTACTCTGACAGTGCATACTGAAACACCGTCTTAAAATAGTTGTCTGATTTATGTATGTTATCTGCATGTCTCCATTCAGTCCATTGTGCTTTTATGTGGAGCTTTTGCCCCTCCTTTTTTGGGTTTGTGAACATACAGTCGATTGACGTACAGATCATTTTCTTGCAGGTAGCTGTCAAAAAAATGAAGAGAGAGTTTTATTATTGGGAAGAGTGTGTAAATTTGAGGGAAGTAAAGGTAATTGTATTTACTTATGTTCATCGTGTTTTATGAGATAGATTACTGGAGTTGTGAATCTTGCGATTATGGTGCGTTGCACATTATTGCTACAGTTGTGCCTTATACCCTGATAAGGTTTTCCTGTTACTCTTTTGCAGTCTTTGCGTAGATTGAGTCATCCCAACATCATAAAGTTGAAAGAAGTTGTCAGAGAACACAACGAGTTGTTCTTCATATTTGAATATATGGTGAGAATCTAAATTTTGTTTTCATGTTTAGGTTTGAATAATTGTTTCATTTTTCAGATACTGACTTGACTATGCATCGATATCTTATAAAATATTTGCTTCTATTGGTTTCATTTTTTCACTATATATACGTATTTAAATAACCATTATTGTAACCTTTTGCTTGATAAACTATGAGGAATTTCAAGGTGCTAGGTATCTTTTATGTCAATGCTGATACTACCCTTGATTTGTCTTGTGCTGAATATTCTCGATAATCTACAGGAACTTAATCTATATCAGAAAATGAAGGAGCGGCATAGACCATTCTCTGAAGAAGAGATACGAAACTTCTTAGTTCAAGTTCTTCAAGGACTTGCACACATGCATAATAATGGATACTTCCATCGGGATCTGAAACCTGGTACGTTTATAGACATGACTTGAGGGCATGACACTCACTGCACTTGCACATATGTTAGGTCGTAGGTGGACCTTTGTATGTAAAGCTGTGTCTTCTAATATTTTAACCGTTTATCTTTGGATTGTTTTTCGTAGAAAATCTCCTAGTGACAAATGACGTGATCAAAATTGCCGACTTTGGACTCGTCAGGGAAGTCTCATCCATGCCTCCGTATACTGATTATGTTTCAACACGGTGGTGAGTTTTCTGCTTGTCCCCGTCTATAGATGCTTGCTTGCAATTGCATGTGCACTGAGTTTAAGCTCTCTATTTACTCTCACTATGATTTTTTTTCCAGGTATCGGGCCCCAGAAGTTCTGTTACAGTCCTCATATTACACACCTGCAATTGGTATGTTCTGTTCCTTTCCATCTTAGTCTGAATTGAAGGTAGAGGGCCCCTCCTTCAAAGTCGGTAGTACTCAGTAAAGGGGACTAACGTGAATAGTGTAAATAGAATGTGGCTAACATGAATAGCTGAATTAAATAGTTTACTGAATCTTTTATTTGAGCATGCTGAGTGCATGATTTTCGTTTTTCGCTGCTGAAATTCTTATTGTTGCAGATATGTGGGCAGTGGGCGCAATACTTGCTGAACTTTTCACCTCATGTCCAATTTTCCCCGGAGAAAGGTAATGTATATTGCAAACTTTTTATTCTGAACGTAAATGGGGTGTCAAGTACTCTCCATAGATTTTTACTAGTTTGCTACTAAACTCCTTCCCCTTTTTACACTTCGCAAAAAAAAAATCATGGATGAAGTTCTCTGCCTGAAATAGTTGTGTGCAGTGTGCCTATAGTAACTGATGATTTTTTTTCCTTCCGAGCAGTGAAATAGATCAATTATACAAGATATGCTATGTTCTTGGTGCCCCAGATTGCGCTGCTTTCCCTGAAGCAAAGAACATAACACAACTAATCAATATTAGCTATTCAGAGGTGAGATATGTTGACGACTTCATATTTACCAATTATGCAGTAATTGGTCGCATATTCATATAATCAGATTATTATATTCAACGTGCAGATTTTGCCTGCCAATTTGTCTGAAATCATCCCAAATGCTAGCTGGGAAGCTATTGATCTGATCTCAGTATGTCCTTTATCTGTAGACTTTGCTGTGGATCTTGGAATCCTTTTAAGAGTATTGTTGCTTTTTAGTTTGACCACTTAACTGAATCGCCTTTTCAGCGACTTTGCTCATGGGATCCGCGTAAGAGGCCAACTGCAGAACAGGCTCTACAGCACCCATTTTTCCATGTATGTGAATCAAATCACTTTTTGTTTCAATTTGATAGAAAATACATCCACCTAATTTGAGAATATGACAGGTAACTACACCGGTCACTCGCCCAATTCAAGAACCCTTTCAAAATAAGCAAGACAATTCAAGTAAGCTATGCTCATAGGCTGATTTTGGCTTAACTTATCTAAAACTTTGTTTGTTCCAGAACATTCGTCATACTTAAACCTTTTATTTGACAGAAACAACGCCAAACCTTGAACTGAACTTATGGGACTTCGACAGCAAGTCTGA
>JAGPOY010001118.1:0-18805 GCA_018983105.1 Silene uniflora
CATTGATTCTCCTGCAAATTTCGTAAAATTAACATTGTGTAAAGGAGATTTCGCACAAAGATTACCCAAAATAAAGGATCGGTTATTGGATTTTCATGAGAACTTTAATTCAGGATAACTAATTAAGGACTCATTCTTTGCAAACAAAATATAGAACATAAACTCAAAAACTGGAAGTTAAAGTTGTACAGATAGCAGATCAAGATTTTAGGGTTGAAGCGGGAGGACTTAGTGCAAACATCACTTTAGCAGGCTATAATAAGGTTTGTTTCTCTTTGAAGTTCTTTGATATACTTCAAGGATGATGTGATAAAGAATTCATTTCAACTTAATATTTCTGAACAAACCCAAATTAATTAACAAACCTGTCTTGCTAATTTATCTTAATCAAACAACATACAAGCACTGAAGCAACACAATATCATGAAAATATCAAAGATCTACAAAAAAAATCGTCTCAGCAATAAAAAAAATAGAAAATCCGAAACAAATTACCGTTATCATCGATGAGAAGAAACTTATTGAGATAATCTCAGTCATCGCTTATCATCGCCTGTGGATCAGCCATGAACGCCTCCAAAGCGCATCAAAAATCAAACTCCAACCACAATCTAACATAATTCAAAAGACCAAACTTAATAAGAATGGTCTTACAGTATGAAATGGCAATCATCTATCCGTCGATCTCGATATTCTCTATGTTGCATCGGTAAAAGGAGGGAAAAGGTGTCAAGCTAAACTGACGGTAGAGTTGTCGCCGGCGGCCTTAAATGAGCTGGGATGACCTAGCTCCGGTGATAATCGGTAAAAGGAAAATCGAAGTTCAAACAACAAACCCATAAAATTAACAAACTATGTATTCAAAAGAAGTAACCTTTCGGAGCTTGCTGAGTAGTGTGGAAGGAGATCAGAGAGAGTCAAGAGAGGAGAAAAGGTGTGGTTGTGAAAAATTAGAGAGAGGAAAAACTGTGGTTGAGAGATGGGGAACGTGGGAATTGAAAAGAATGAAAAGAGAACCGAGTTGGTGAGTTGGATTGTTCACCGAGTTGGTGAGTTGGACTGTTCATTGTGAACAATTTGCTTGCTTCCCTTAAATCCCCCTCCACACTTTTATATAAGGGGGGATAAGGGGGGATTTGTCGAATTTTATCTGCCTTTTACTCCCGCAGTTAAGTTGGATTTGCTGGTTGTTATGATGGTATCTAGAGGGTGGTATTATGAATTATGATGATGGTATCTAGCTCTAGTGGCGTATAGCACACAATCTAACTCAACTTTAGACTTTGGTTGATTGGCCATGTCCGAATGACGCAACCCGAATAACCGGACTCGACACCCGACACCTGAACAAAAGACTCGAGTTTGACCAGTATCCCAATTGACCCGACCCAATTTTACCCGGCGCGAATATTATTATTGTAAAATGATAATTATTCATAAATAACTTGATTATAGATGTTCCGAAATTGATCCGGTCCAATCTGTTCCGACCTGAACTTGTACAAGCCCGAAATTGACCTAACCCAAATCCGATCCAAGTGAACCATTTTCCAAGTTTATAATATTGATAGTTTTGAATGAATCTCGTCTCAAAACTCACCGATAAAGTGGTAATCTTAAAAACATCCCGAAGGTACTTCCAAGTTCCACCTACTCTACATGCATGCACCTACCACGGCCAGGCTGATGCACAACATGGGCCAATTCAGCCTCTGCCCTCTGGACACCCACCCCGACAACTACGTCTACTTGTTCAAAGTGGTATTAATCGGATATCCCGATATCCCAAAATCTAACCTTGTAACACCGATTTACACGCAATAAATTCACCTTAGAATCTAAATCCATTATTGGCATTCAATTCGTAAACTCGTAGCATTCACGTTGATGATAAGATCGCCAACCCCCAAATTTGGGACCTGAGTTGTAAAAGCTGGATCTAACAACGAGTTTACTGAGATCGATGTCGTAAAATGTATATGAATTAATTTGGAAAAAGTTTCTGAGTTCAACGATTTGATATTCGTAGCGATAAAATTGATAATAACACGCAATGATAACCCGAGTTTTATTCAATCATTGTAACAAAACTAACAAGTCAACAACAATACACGAGTAGATCAGAAGTACACGAAACAAATATTTTAATCAAAGGCAAATAAATAATTGAGACGGACTGCATTGAGCAATCAACAAGTGTAATCGTAATAACCAGAGGGGGCGCAAATGCTTTCGGTGGCACTGAATAGATCGCGTTGACAAGTACATGTTCCGCAACAGTCAGCGTTGGTGGTGCAAGATGTACCAAGCTCATTAAGCTCAGTGCAGGGCACAAGCATTATGTTTGAGAGGGGATTAAATTGGCGAGTACCAATCACGGGTTCGAGTGTGATGGCTAACATTAGAATGGCCAACATAGTAACCATCTTCATATTCTTGTTCATCTCCATATCAACTCCCAAACTTGCTTAATAATTTTGGGGTATTTTCCAGAATTGGATCTGTAATGTTTGTGTGGTGTACATGCCACGTTTTAGACGACTTTGTTTTTTTATAGTCATGGCTTATCACAAACTTGCCAGCTAATCAAGTTATTATATTAGTATTGTTCAAGCAATCAAGTTGGTCTCTCACATGCATGATGCACCTATGCAATTAGTCATCTAAACTACTTCTTAAGAGAGATCTCTTTAGCTTAACAATGCGTCTTGTTTGTGATGGACATTATCCGTCACAAGTTGAAAATAGGTCATGTTTATCTCACGATAAAACAAGTGGGAAGGCAGGTGGGGTGGAAATGGAGCACCCTATGAATATTGTCACTTGTATGTTATGAAAGGGGCATTGACCCGTCTTCAACTTGTGACGGATAATGCCCGTCTTCAACGAGAATTTGTGTTAGCTTAAAGGAGCCGAGTTAAATTAAACTGAATTTAATAGGGTTGAACTGAATTGGAATAAGAGTTTGTGAATAGATGAGCTGAACAAGTTAATACTTGCATATATAAGACAGACATTTTGTTATTCCGTATGCATGATTTTATCTCATCTATAATACTTGACCCATTTTAAACTTAGTACGAAGGATGTCTTACAAATTGAATTGAAAAAGCAACAAAGAATATATATTTATATTTCAAGTGAGTAAAGGTAGAACATGCCTTACAAAAAAGTGGATAAAACTAGAGAAAACTCAACTTAAAATGGAATAAGTAAACAAATAATCAGAACGAAGAGAGCACGTTAGATGAGTTCGATGAAGTTCTAACCCAAACCAATTGGCAATAAAGTTACTATATTCGTTTCTCTAAATTGTTCAATACTGTTGTCTCTCGTCGATATGGAAACTGTAATCAATTAATTCATTCCTTCACTAAATTTGCCCGGTTGGGATAATTTTCAATTCATCACAAGTCACACAGCCAAAGCTTCAGTGTCATGTAAAAGGTATATGGAAATATAAAACGAGGTAAAGAACTGGACTGGTAGAGAGAGCCAGAAAGGCATGCATCACTAAAGAAAAAAGTTGCATGCGTAATCCGAGCTACTTTAACCGCCTACCCCTCGCAGCGCACTACGATAAGCGGACTTATTTACAAAATTCCGCAAGCTATTTTATTTTTTACTTCCGATTTGTTTCTCTATGAAGCCCCTTGACAGCTTGTGCCTCGGTTCTGCAACCATTTGTATCCATTAAAAGGTCGGGCCCGAATCCTGATGCTGTACATGTAAATTCACAATCACTTGGGCCCCCCAAATGGAGCCTTTACCATGTTGAACTGGTCAGTAGTCAGTCCTGCCCTTTGCCGTAGGGAAGAGTGTCGTAAAACTGCATATGAACTTTAAAGCGGTTTTGAGGAAATGCACTCCATCAACATATACATAGATGTAGAGTATCACTTCCACCACAGAACATGTCCCAGCATCAAGGGCTCTTTCCAGGAGTACTGCTGAAAGAAGCAACGGTAAGACTCGAGTCAAGGACAAACAATGGGATCATATATTACGTACTTTACCTAGCAATGGAATTGTTTTTACTCCAGTCATTACGTTGCTAACCTCTGATTTTCTAAATCCTTCTCTTTCTTCTTTTCAACCTCTAGTTGCTTAAGGTTCTCCTCAAGAGCTCGACTGAACATTGTCGTGAAGTTGAGTAAAGTTCCCACAACTGCAACAGATAATGATACGCGTAATTAGAGAAAACTGTAGGACAACAATCACTTTTCACAAATTATAAATTTCTTCGAGTTTTCAGTGATCAAGCAAAACAGTTTTATATCTTCAGAAGATATTCTGCTGTACCCCTTTTTAACTGGTCAAAAATAGGGTGGTGTTCCTGATAAATTTTAAGCTTGGGAATCGGTAAGTTACCGTGACAAACTGGCAAAAGTACAAACTTGGTATTGTAAACCCCTTCAAACAAGCGCTTCTCATTCGTTTTTCCTAACAAAAAATTGGTAATAAATAATATACCTTGCTCAAATGGGCAGCGAGATGGATCTTCTCCAAAGTAGATAATTAAAGCGTCAACATTCCTTCCCTGCAAAACATTTTGTACAACTAAAGTTTTTGAGCTCAAAGATGGGCAACCTGACCCAACCAATTTTTTTTCTTTCCAGAATGTAATGAAGGAGTGAAAAAAGAATTAATCAAACTGCGAAAAAAAGAGGAATGGACGTACAACACTGGAATAAAGCAATGCCAACGAGCGCACTTCTGCCTCAGCAAAATACAGGAACTCCTTCAATTTCTACACAATGGATGGAAAATAAACATAATTAAACCTGAAGTGAAGAGATTGTACATGACAAAGGCGAATCGCCGTTCTATGTTATTAACTTGGTAAACCGGCCTCATCGCCCATTCCATCCAAACAATGTTTCGAGTTTAAATACTTTGTATATAATTTAGCGACGTTCTTTTCAAACGATCTTTCAGAATTAATTTTAGGTCAAGCTTATTACTGTTATTTCCAGTCTGACAGAAAAAAAAGCATACTGTTCAAGAAAGACACATATGAACTAGACAAGAATCCTAGCTACAAAATACAAATGATTTTAACTACTTAAGAGAGTAGAAATTGTTATCCTTGGAAGCATTTCGCCAAAATGGGTTCAAAAGTTTCTTCCAGGCATAGGTTACATCCCAGTCATGCTAATAAATTCCCTTCCTCCAAATTACTCCAAGAAGGCAAAACTTAGGGCTGCCTTAATCGATGAGTAATTAAAATTCCAATACGCACTATGCTCTTAATAGAGAAAAGAAATAAGGATTTTACGCAAACACTACGACACATATAGGCTTCAACCAATATTGTGATTCCTTGGAGGTTAGAACAAATCTGATAACACAGGCAAAGTCGACAAATTCCGGGAGGCAGAAGAATTATGCACACTAGCCGCCACCACTCTTCTAGAGAAGCTTCCCCTCTGATTTAAAACTTCAAACCACTATGAATATTAAGTAATTCCATGGTTCATTTGCTGGAGAAACATCTCTCATGTTGTAGATACATCTAAATAGATGAACTGTCTTAAAGTCACAGGCATGCTGCATAACTGAACCTTCTCAATGGCCTATCCCTGGTTTCTTACTGGTCATGGCAGCTCTAGGACCAACTGTGTATCATAACTTATAAGCCTCCTCTGGCTTATTCCCACCAAACTCAAATGCGTAGGTAATGAAACCTGATGATGTTTACTTGAAAATCCAAGGTAAGTAAGCCCTAGCACACTCTAATTAGACATTACCAAAAAGATTATTCCTCAAATGATTTCCTTTGCAGAGGACATGTTTCTTGCCTCTCAAATATTTATATTAAATTCCCTTCTTGCTTCATTCAGTGTGTTACTTTCAAAGTTGCCATAGATCACTCGAACACTCAGTTTTATAGAGCTGTATGATACCACCACCAATCCATCTCAACATTACTCCAGTACCTTAAAGGCTTTGCCTGTGGCGAGGTAAGAGGCATCTTGCTAGTCAGTAAACATCCGAAATGCTATGAAATTTCTTGTGAAAAAAATGGCTAACAGGAATTGTTTCACTAACACTATCTAAGTTTGTTTTGGATCTTAATACACACATTATTAAGCTTCTAGGTAAGCTGATAACAACCTGAATTCATTCTCTAACAGACTAAGTAGCCAAGTGGTTCACAGTTCAATGAAAGGATAGATTCAACTGGAGCTTGTCAAACTCATTGCTCAATAACTCTAGTACCAATACCATGAATACTCTCAATCCCACCCCAATGATCTCACAGCATCCGGCATCCGCCCTAATTTCCCTCCTAAAAAGCCCTCACTTTCTTACTCCTTTCTTTTCTTAGTTTCAGATCTCCCCTTCTAGCATAAATCTGGGGCTTCAAGTGGAAAAGTCGACAAAAAGTTAAAGTAAAGACCTTTTTGCGGGCAGCAATGGTCTACCTGTAGTCTGTAGAGTAGTTCTAGTCAGGAAGAACATGGATAGACTGATAGAGCCATGGTATTACGTATTGACTCATACACGACATCTCCATCTTGTGCTATAACCTTCATTAATGAGCTAAATCCACCTGTGAGTTATCCATGCTCACAAGTCACATAAATTCTACAAGGTCATCCCCAATGTACCAGTCACCAATTTAAAGTAGCATGTGACTTCCATTCAAGTTTGAAACCTCATAATAAGATTATGAAGCCCAAAATAATCCATCACAATCCGTGAAACTAACCTTTATAAGGTGTACATGTGTTGGGTTACTGATGAGCTATAAATATTGGTGTAGTAGTAACATAAGTCTCACTTACGCGTTGGCATGTCATTTAGACCATAAATTATGATTTTTTTTAGTCCTATATGACACGCCATCGAGACCTATACGTCACACCGCTGAGACCTCCATCACTCTATGACACATATATTAAGCAACGTTAATAATGTACTGCTGTCATTGCGGGTTTACATAAGAACACAGATTCGTTAAGCTTAAGCAGTGCACTATACCAGTGCATGTTTGACATGTAATTATGACTATGAGTTATGTATACATATCAAATTCATTGTGCAATTTTGAGGGTATCTGTAGGAGACATTATAATCAGCTAGTAGATGATAGTCTTGTAAAACATGTACCCTAAGTGCACTAATTAAGCATGGTTATTTGTGCAATAAACCAGGTTGCCGCTGAATCGGCGTGTCGTGCTGGATGCTAGGAGAGCGGTGGAGTACCGGGCCCTAGATGGCTAGAGTCCTAATATAAGATAAATTATACGAGTAACAGTTAATTTGCGGTCCAATGTTGCAGATAGGTTGTGGCAGTATACAGGTTCAAGTTTGGCTGATTCTTTCAATGTTGTCTGTATTCTTAATTTCTTGATTATTGGTGCTTTTACAGTTTTACAAACTACATATAACACCCTACAATTTGCCATAATGTTATTACGAAAATCCGGTGGGGTAGAACATCAATGGAGGATTATTAAACTATATCACATGCTCTTAATATGCTGCACACAGGAAAAAAAACATTCACGGGAAAGTTTAATTTTAACGGCCAAGTACCTTATGAAATTCTTCTGAAACAGGCCCATCATTCTCTGACATGGACAATTCTTGCACAACCTTTTCCAGCCCTTTGTTAATTGCTTGCATCTCCTCCGCCAAATATTTTAGTTGGATCTGGAAAATGCAAGGGTCGGTAAGTAATATTGCTAATTCAGCAGCTTCTTCAAATTATTATACAACACACCTTTGTAGCAGGTTCCAGGCTAGTAAGATCCTCCGAGAAATCTAGAACCTCCGGTAATTTTTCAGCAATAATCTGGGAATTATTAACAGCACGGACACATTTTATCAGCAACATCAAGACCTACTTTTATGTTCATAAGCAATTGATGAACATAAAACAACAATAATCTCCGACAGGCGACAGCAGTTCTATGATACTAAATTAAAATAGAAAAAAATAGTACTCCTTAGCACTTTGCAGCAATATAAAATGTCATAGCCGCTCACAAGTGTTGGCCTAACTTTCCAAAGAGGTGGCGAAATTCCCCTTAGTTTTAGACTCTAACTCTCTAAGCCCTTAGTGGGAGCAAGCCTTGTGGCCTTGTGACATGAATCGCAGTCTATAACACTCATTCACTGGTGAGTACAGGTTGTCACCTTATATTCACATAAAACAAATACAAATACAGGTAGTATCCTGTATCCGTGGTTTTCTCACATCTAAAGAGCTACAGTTCAAGCAAAGCATGAAAAACAAATACCAACGACTTAAAACATGATAAATCTAAGCCCCTCTAGGTCAACAACTACAAACCACTCATCCAAGCTAATAAAATAAGTATGAACTTATCAGAAGTATCCCCTTTGATTACCATGCTTTAAAGCACATGTTGACAGGCAGAACTACACTTGTGTCAGGATTGTATTGCACTATGACCCATGGAGTTGGGATAGTTCAAAATGTGAGAAAGTGGAGAGAAATACGATTGAGAAAAATATATTTCCTGATTTTTTTTGTATATGTCATGCACATGAACCTGCCTTGATCCAAGGTTTCATGAACAAGACTATCTAAGTACATAGCACATGCATATTATCTTTTGTACGTACGTCTCAAAATTTTAAATGTGCCAAAATTTTCTTAGATATCTGAACTTCATTGACTGCCTATTTTGTAAAGTCGCATATCCGACAACACTCCTCGCAGAGACTTCTCGTCATGACCCCAAATTTGAGTCTGAAAAACCCGAATAACATTCTCTGCAAGTTGATGCTCAATTAATCTCTTTATCTTGATCAATATCTTGAATAACATGAAACTTGTTTTCATGCGCCAAAGTCCAAATATTTTCCTTGCCCAAATAGATTTTATTGACTACAACAACACTAACCGAGTGTCTGAAGGCTTCTGTTAATGGCTGGACATGGGCTCGGTGTACGCAAAAAGCGTGTTTTAAATCAATGCCAAGACAACGAATCACTTGCCATTTTTTAAGGTTTCTAAGATCACTGTGATCACATTTGATCACACTTTACAGGATACTGGCCGCATTTAGTAGGGTAAGGCCGTGACTGCCAATATCACGACCATGGCCGAAACCGAGATTTAATGCTATGACAAAAAGCACATACAGCAATCGTCTACTCGTCCTACAAAACCAAACATAGATGATGATGTACCTTGCAAAGATAATGCATCAAAGTCATCTTGTTATTCCGAGCACGGGTTTCAGTGAGTTTCAATAGGCTATCCAGTCGAAAACCAACAGCCGAACCTAACAACAGAATATAAAACCATCACCAAATGATTTAAGAAATGAGAGTCCGGGATGGTAAACACTGACGAGACTCTAAAAAGGTGTAAATCCCAGTTCCAACAAGAAGAAAATTTGAATGATTCAGAATCAAGACATGACTTGATTCTGAATCATTCAAATTTTCAGTCTAAGAAAACATAAAGGGAACTGAAATGACTTTAAAAGGAACATCTAAGACTGCACTTAGCTTGAGACAGTGATGATTATCCATACTGAAACGTGCAAAACAATTTAACTTACCTCTAGCTGTGCCCTGGTTCAAAGCGTTGCCCAATGAAAGAACTGTCTGCATTACCCGTTTAAGTTTTACTGAATTTCGGATCTGAAGAAAACAAAATATCATGTCAAAATATGTAAAAGGGCATTTATGATAATAAAGAAAAGGGCTAGAAAATGGAAATCCTTGAGAGAAAAAACAAATAGTAGCATAATAATACAAAGGGCAAGATACCACCCCACAAAAAGGCCAACACACTCAGATCACTTGCCTGATCAGAAGCAGAACCAACAGTACTGAGGCTTTTTCTGAGATCAGAAACCTACACCACAAGCACACGTCAGATACTGGCAGAGCAGCTAGACACGTAACATAACGAGCATTATTCAACCCACCTGAGTTTCAAACTGCATTTTGAATGAAAAAACTCTCAGCTTGGCCTCAACTCTTGGTACTCGCATTAATTCTAAGAAAAACTGTTACAAAAATGAAAAGCTAATAATTAGATACACCATATCAATATCTTAGAAGACAAGACAAGACAAGAGACACCAATATTCTCCTATCATTATCCGTGTTACCTTAACCCTATTTCTTATACCTCAAGGAGAACCATTTTTTAAGCTATAAATGTGCGCCTGCTAAACCGGGTGCCTACTGCCAGGCTCAAGCTCTGGGGATAAATGTCCCAGGCCCTTGGAGCCTGGAGGACGGGCGAACGATAACATGGATCCCCCTCTCAAAGTCCATTAGTGGTAAGATTCGTGAATCTTTCCAGTTGCCACTGGACTAATCTTAATATAGAAAAGCTGACAAGTCCTTTGATAACATCTGTGTTTCATTGGACACTTTTCATTTCTCTGTCAATACTTTTTTTATTTGTATTCGCTTTACGTTCTCCTTTCTTCTTTTTTTTTCCTTTCATTCTTTTTACTTCTTTTTCTTTCTATTTCTTTTATTAAAAAGACACCTATAAATCCTTTCTTCCGAATGGGGCTGAAGCTTTTCAGTTGATCCATGAAATTTTGCTAAAATAATCGATATATCAAATCAGAAAAAATAAAGGATAGATAATACCAATTACGATTTGAAAGTAGATTTGCATAATAGAAATACAAAATCATATGCTTCTAGATCACAACAGAAAATTGTTCATACTCAAACATGCCTCTTACTTGAAGAAAAGGGAGATAGTAAAAAGCGGCACTGCTTACCTGTTCACACTTCCCTAGTTTATCAACGTCTCCTTTATAGCCCTGCGTAAGAAACATAATTGGACGTATAGACATAGACATTAGTATAGAAATCTCTATTTATTACTCCATCCATCCTATTATATAATCCCCATTACCTTTTTGGTCCACTCAAAAATAATTGACTTATTTCTGAATTTTGTAAAACAAAAGATGCTCTCTCCATACTATGGTAGTATCTCTAATTAAGTACCACTTTTCTCAAAATGGTGACAAAATAGTCGCCATAACTTCACAGGTCAAGGGGTAATAACAATATTTCATCATTAAATCTTAAAAATAACCTCTAGTCGGATAGGGACAATATAAATGGGATGAAGCCTGAAGGGAGGCGGAGAGTAGAAGTTTAAGATTATTTTAGTACTCCATATGCTCAATTTCAGAGCACCATACTTACCTTGAGTAACTCCATCTCCTCCTTGGTCGGACAAAATTTTATAAGGTTGTCAACTTGATCTGCATCCAAAGCAGAATTTTCCAAAGAAAGCACTGAAACCTGAGACGAGGCAATTAAAAAGAAAAGCAACACTTAACAGCACAAGTGGATAATAATTTATGATCCATCCGTTCCAATAGGTTGTTTCCATTTCAATAAAAAATATGAGGAGTTTGAAATATGTGAGCAACTCAATGGAACGGAAGGATTAACATTCTATATGCAGCTTTGTATCTTGAAGCAGTGAAGCGCACAATATCAAATTTTATAACGAGTAGTCAACAGATGCATGCATTAGGAGAAAACAAAATACAAACATGAAGTTCTCAACCATGTGAATCAAAAGACCATCAGAATAGATCGGAATACTATCTCGCCATAGGTTGGCAGATAAGTTATAAACAAGGAGTTGAAGTAATGTTCAAAAGCTATGGTTAATTACTAGAAACAGAAAACTCTACTGTATCCTGATTGGTATTTCCTTGTTTCGAGTACTCTACATTATAGAATGGATTAACTCAGAACTCTATATTGTCTAAATCCCATCAGCAAAACTTCCGGCTTGCTGTAAAAAATTCAACCCCTCCCCCTCTTTCCCTTTCGTACAAAAAATTCACAACTCCCTACATTTGCTGAAGATTTACTCCAAACCTCCCACCAAAAGTCAATTTTGGTAAAAGGAACGAGTTTTGGAGAAAAAACAAGGATATAAAAGGGACGAGTTTATGATGAAGTCGAAAGCACAACTGTCGCCACTTATATATAATGTGATCATCAATTGTGTAGTAGCAATAGATATAGCATACCTCATCAATGTAAGTAACACAGTATATATATAGAATAAACCTGACTTAACTAGGCTGGCTAGGGATATTTGTCAAGAAGGTCAAACCAAAATATTGGACCAGAAAGGTGCATGAAAAAGAGAGATTCGAATCAGGCCTTGGCATACCATTAATTCATGCAATGGAACTTTAACCTTCGAAAGCATGATCTCGCAATTACATGCTCTTCTATGATCAACCTGCATCAAAGAACAATCATGATAAATAGAACGTGTTGCATCAATTGACCTAAACCCCCAGACATAATTAATTAATTAATTAATTAATTAGTTTACCAGAGGCTGCTTATTTCAAGCATGTAGTTCTGCAGAATTAAATTCAAAATGTGTGAAGCAAAATGGTTTTTCTGCATTTTATCACGAACTGCTACCACAGTCCTTTCGCTACTTGGCCTAATAATTGACTACTATACAGTAGCTCTTTAGAGCTCTACAAGGCATATTATAAAGTAGAAGGTTTAACTATCAACACCCACTGTGATCTGGATTCTGTTTTTCTGCCAGAAATAACGAGACAAATGAAGCAAAGATAATTATATTGAGGCCAGCTCAGCAGCTCCTAACATACGCGAAGTTGTAGAGTGCAACACGATCAAATATAAGCTTTCCCTTGAGGAGAGATCAAACCAAAGATAGAAAATTTGGCAGCAGATGATCCTGGTTACAAGACTCATAACAACAATAAGGACTCAAGTCCCAAAAGAATGGTGGACAAAAATGAGCCATCATAAAGCATCATAAGAATAAGAATAAAAGTAGACCACAGGATCAAATGAAAAGAAGAAGGTATACAATAGGTGAATCTACCATCACCACAATATAGCCCAATAAAATCGTAAGTCTTCAAATGATAAAAAAAATTCCACTTATGCCTAGAAAGGAAGAGCCTTGTTAGATTGTCGTTAATGATACAATATCAGGCGTAATGTTTTATAAGGTATCACATTTATCCTAACGCATCTATGTTGGACACCAAGCAATTGAAGTAATGCAACTCCCCCGCTTAAAGAAATGCAACACCCTGTGCCCTATGAGCCTACGAATCTAACTGCATCAAGTTTGACCCTGCTAAAACTCACCTGAATCATCCCCCATTGATTTAACGCATCTATTATTACCAGATCAAACCATAGATGCGTTGCTATTAGGTAGTTAACGGATGTGTATTCTCTTCGTAAGTTGAAGAGCGGTAAAATGCAGCTGAAATGCACTGCCAAAGGTACATCTGGAGCAACAAGGGAAACGGAAAAAGGATCTAATTCCAGCTTACTCTATGGATTTCCATTAATGTTTGAAGCCCAATAATTGGTTATTATACCTTAATACACTCCCACACGCAAAAGCTCGTAGGCTTCAGCCCCTGGGCTTGAAGGGAGGATAATGCACATGCCCACCCTACCTTGTGCAGAAATTCCACATGTGTGAATATGAGTCTACAAAATATTTGACCTTGGGACCCCAGCGTGATACAATATTAGAGAACCATCTCAACAAAAAACTTAGCTGATAGGTGAAACCAAATAATTGGGGTTTTTATACCTTAATAGATAGATGTTGTCATCTATCAAAACCAAACTGAAAAAAGAAAAACAAAAAAGAAGATAGATAACCAGATTCTATACCTCCTCCTGAGTCCTCAATCCAAAATCATACATGTAACAAATCCTAAACATTGTTTGCATTTTTACTTCTTAGAGCTAACTGGGCGTCAATTAAAAAATATTAAACACATACTTCCAATCAGATTTTTTTTTTTTTGGCAAGGTTATTTTTTTTTTTAAATCAAAGTCAATCCTCACCTCGCATAATGAATCCACAAACCAAAATGGAGGGAGTGTTGTCAGATTTTAATGTTCAGCTTGTGGAACTTTGACACAAACATGCAGCCAAAGACAGAATTCATTTTTTGCGATTCCCATTCTATGAGCGATAACATACTCCACCTTGACACTGGCAAGAACAATTCTGAGATTTCTGACCACCTTCAATAAGTGGAACATTCATCTCGCCGAAAAACTTTAGAAAGTATTGAGATACAAGAAGCTCACTCACCAATTGCACTTTATCAGGCTTGGACCCAGCAACACCAACCTTGAACTTTCCACGGCAAGATCCTTGATCTGAATTCGGAACGGAAGCAGAAAACAAATTTTCCAGTTCTGTCATGTCAATCTCCGGAGCACTAAAACAGGAAGCAAAACCTTAAGTCTCAGTTTGTAAAATACAACATAGATATACCAGAAAAAATTCCTAACTAAAGACAAACAAACACATACTTCGAGGATTCTCCAAGCTTTTGGCTCTCAGCCCAAAGACTGCCTTGCACTGCTCTAGTCAGCTTCAACCAATGCAATGGCTTCAGTTTTTTGTTTTGAGCATCTTTGGATCCTAAACCACGTGAAAGGTTCCGCCACTTCGCGTTATTTGAGCTTAAAGGTGGTGCTGATGGAACAGCAGTGACTGCCTTTGGAGCTCCGTTACAAGAACCAATGGGAGCCGGGGGTGCCGAAGGTATAGATGAAGTTTGTGGTTTGTGTACGGAACCAGGAGGTGGAGGTGGTGGGGGCAGAGGGGTAGACCTCAAAGATACAGGGGTGTCATTACCAGAACCAATGGGTGGTGGGGGTGCCGAAGGTATAGATGAAGTTTGCGGTTTGGGTACAGAACTGGGTGGTGGAGGTGGAGGTGATGGGGGCACAGGGGTAGACCTCAAAGATGAAAGGGTGTCATTACCAGAATCAATTGGCAGCGGGGCTGCCGAAGGTATAGATGAAATTTGCGGTTTGACTACAGAAACAGGAGGTGGAGGTGGTGGTGGTGGTGGCGGCACAGGGGTGGACCTCAAAGATGCCAATTGCTGCGGAGCGGGTGGAGCAGTGCGAGATTTAACATTTTCATGGCTCACTTTCAGCGAAGATAAAGGAACTGGAGGGGGTGGAGGTGGGGATGGAGGCTCAAACTTTCCTATATCATCTATGTGATGATGCAGTGGAGGACTTGTGGGTACAGAAGATCCAACTTTAGCCAAGTTACTGTCTGAATCTGAAGTTAGTCCAGAGTCTTTAGACGCATGAACCAAATTTTCACTTATCGTTGGTGCTGGACTAGAAGAGGGAAAAGTAACATGGTTTGATTCTACATTTGAAAGATCAGGAGGAAGTTTTTCATGTGATGGAAGTGACGAAGTCTGTGTTCCCGAGGAAGTAACCTTTTCTGAGCTGGCATGAAGATGATTACAGAGCACCTTCAATACGAAATCTGACACTGAGTATTCTAGCAAGTCAGAAAAAGAAGATAAAGTCATTAGGGAAACAAATAGAATTGGTGGCTGTATCATATTCTTTACCTTCAGGAGGTCTAGTAGCAGTTGGAGAAGTTGAAAGCATGGACACTGGAGAAGCTTCGTCTCGTTTCTGAGAAGTGGCTTCTGGTTGATGTTCGCCCAGAAATTTGTTCAATTTCTCCTCCTTTTCTCCCATATTTAATGTCTCTAATAACTTTGCTGAAAATGTGTTCTGATTATGTACGGCCTCAGAACTACCACCAATGTTAGAATTTAGCTCTTCTTTCAATTTTTGAAGGTTCAATGCTTGTAATATCTCTGTACCTGCTGCACAGTCTACACTTTCAGATGAGCTGCATGAGGCAGAAATCTTCTGGATGACACTAAGGGCAGCATCTGCCCTAGAGTCTAGCCAATCTACATGACTAAAGAACTCCTGAACCTTAGCAAATGCTTCCATTGGGAGACCCTGTTTTTCTTCGAAGCATGATAAATTTGCAGCGGTAACAGAAGCATTGGATTCCATGTCTGAAAACAGAACCTATATAAAGGGAATGGCAAAAGTCAGTTTGTTCTCATAACGCAGATAGAAAACGCATGAACAACACCAACCAAATAATTAAAGCGGAAAAGGTGTAAAAATCAAACCTCTACTCTGAAGTCGTTAGAAAAGTGATCTTTAGTGTTCCATGGTGTATCAACTTCATCGCAATTGAGTATTAAAATATTGGATCTTATAAAAGCCGTATTAAACATGATGCGGAACATAATGTCTTCATGATCCATTTCACTCCGGAGACTACTACACTCAAGCACCACATCACCTTGGACGTTGCAGTTAATATCAATTTTTACAAGCTCAGATTCTGCCTGCGCAGAACAGTAATGATTAAAAAGGCACCAACACTTTCAAGTCAATTTTATAGTTTATATCCCTGCCCAACATAGACACAAATACAAGAAGCATATTCAGAAATTTGGTTGTGGAAAGTAGAACTCTACAAATTCATAAAGCCTTAGAATTGAAACATGTTTTGGTGCTACGTAAGAAGGTGAAGTTTCAGAGAAAAATTCGCTTACGAACTCCCACAAGTCACCTCTCCCATTACGTTAGAGTACTTTTGTCAACCAAACAAGCATGCAGTTTCTCACATCCCAGAAAGTACCACTGCAGAGGCATTTCAGTGCCAGTTGGGAAAAATAATCCTATAAACCAAGAGAAAGAGGCGGGAAAGGAGAAAGGATTGTTGGGAGCAAAGAAATGGCAAATCGCTCGCAAATTAAGAGCGTAGACTTAAATGATACTCCGTAGAAAAGATGTTGCATACTCATAAATTAGGGGTGGAAGGCAAAAAAACAGACTAAACTTCTACTTGATGAATCTATAATTGTGTTCTACAAAAAAAAAACAAAAGCAAAAGAAATATACTGCGTAACAAGTGAAGTACAGCATTCAAAGAAACAGTCACCGAAAATGATAACACATGGGAGAGACAACTTCAAGAAACAACAATGACGAGAATGATTATTTAACATGACAAAAAAAACAGCTCAAGGGTTCAATGCAAATAAAGCTTTATTCTAACTAGTCATACCAGCAACTACATATGTATTGGTGCTATTTGGAAAATCACCTGCTTATATAAACGAACAGCTTTGGTTTTTGTCTGGGTTGAGAATAATAGTTTTGGCATGCGATCATCACCACTAAGTGGATCCCGACCATAAATTCGAAATACAGGACGATAACCCTCCTCAGAATTGAAATGAGGAATTAAACGTATTATTATGCAGTCCAATGTGAGTGGCCTATCCAAAGGAGGCCAGTGTGAAGAAACATTTCTCCTTGATACATACTGAAGGTACCGAAGTTGAGACGGAAACGGATTTAATAGCGACAACATAGACATAAGCTCAGGTGGAGCTTGCTTATGAACCATATTCAAGGTTCTGAGCTCCCCAGTATATTGTTTACTGTAAATCAAAAATGCAGCAAGCATAAAGGCAAGGACCGGCCAACCACCGTGTTCACAGTGCATTAACAGAATATTATGTGGCCCCACTGCAAGCCAACTTTCGGTGGAACGCAGGAAGTGATAAATTAACTCAAACGACAGTATGGGGCAACCCTCATAGTGTCTAGGATAATCCATGATGGTCATATCATTCTCGTACATAATCTTCGACATATGATTCTCTGCTTCTAACTGGCGGAAATTTAAAACCAACAATGCTGCATCAGGAAATTGCTCCCGTAGTTGATTCGCTACGCCTTCTATGTAACCTTTATAGTTCTTCTTCTCCAAGGATTCCATGCTAAAACAACTGTCAAAAACTTCAAAACCAGGTTGGCTCATGAGACTTCATTTCACACACAAGACAAGTAGCTCATACATCCTAATTTAGTACTCCCTCCCTCTCGGTCATTTGTTTACCTATTTCACTTTGGAGTGTCTCATTCATTTGTTTACCTTTCTATATTGGGAAAGTTTTCTATGGGCAAAGTAATCATTTATAAGCATCATGTAATCACAAATGTTACCGTCCTCTCTCCTCAGTATTTGTGCCAAAATCCAAAGGTAAACAAATGACCGGGACCGAGAAAGTAGTTCCTAACACTTGACATATTCATTCTAAGATTGAGGCACCCTTATACACACACTTTTCAATTCATCACCATATAACCGAGGATTAAACAAAATACTCCCTCCGTCCCAATCATTTATTTACGTTTAATTAATTAAATTACTCCTTACAAACAACGTAAAAGTTAAACAAATGCTCCAAAGATGGAGAGGGTAATACACTAATACATCACTGCCTTTGTCAAATCAATGGTGGAGAATTTGAGACTTCTATTATACCTAATTCCATTAGTAATTCGGCTTCGCATAACGACAAATACTGGTTCCGCCACCGTATCGAATCACAAACCATTAGAGTAACACATTAATTCCTATTGAGAACTAAATTTTCATCATTTAGCTAAACCAAACCTTAGAACAAAAATTATTGAGGTGCAATTAAGTAAGAATACGTAATAACATCCAATGCGACCGTTACACTTCGTATAATGAGGTGCATAAGTTATTGTTAGACGGTTATGGCGTAAATAAGGATTTAAGGAGAGAAAGTAAGAAGATACCATAAACTCTTTCGGAAATCTCGAGAAGTCCATCAGGCGGCTTACGGTAGAACAATTTGCGAAGAAGTGCCATTTTATTATTAAATTAAAATGATTGTATTTATTTATGTAAAATTGAGATCTTTTAGATGATCGTAAAGGGAAGAGGAAGAAGAAGAAGAAGAAGAGTAACAAACTAAACAGGTATTGGTAAGTGAGGAATTATTAAACAGTGTCATAATCATAGTCATCGTCATAATCAGCATATTGTTTCAGCTGAGTGGCATGTGGGGGGACGTGTTACTCACCAACGTGCGACACCGCCTCATTTCGAGACTCC
>JAGPOY010001119.1:10473-25821 GCA_018983105.1 Silene uniflora
GAATTAAATGTAAAGCTGAGCAAACAAAAGGCCTGCAGGTTGCTGATAAGGACATGTAGCTGTTATTTTGGTTGCTTGTGTTGACAATGGTCTTGGCTTGGACTGGAGTGGTGGAAATGTTAACTGAAATAAGGAGAATGAACCTCAATCCTTACTCAGCTTGCTTTCTCCATGCCTAGCCAGAAATGGCAATCTGCTTTATGCTTTTAATCCTTGTCTTCTTCTGCAGGTGGCCTAGCTTTTGAGTTTCTGTGGTTTGTGTGCACTGGTTGGGCCTGGCTCCTTGGGACTTGGGTTTGGACTTAGTTGAACAAGGTTTCAGCTGGCCAAGGTGGCAGCTGATGTTTGGGTGGGGTCTGGTTTTGGTGGCTTTCTAAAAACTGCAAGTGATTCTGCCTGGCTTTGCTTTGGCTGGCTGTGGCCTGGTAATGGCTTGCTGAAGATAGGCTGTGGCCTGCCATGGCTTGGCCATAGCTTGCTTTGGCTTGGCCTTCCCGAGTATTTCCAAGGCCATGGCTTACCTGACCTTGGCCATCACTGAAATTGAACAGGCCTTAGTTCCTTGCTCCTGCATCAGATGTCAATTCTCCAATTACAACCCAAGTATTCTTCAACCTAATCTATGAATGTTGTTGAAAGATTAAGCTAAATTAAAGAGTAATTAAAGATGTGATTACAATTGATTGAAATGATTAATCCTAATTTACCCCTAATTCTCCCCTAATTGCCTATCTGTGGCTTAATGATGAAGAGAGGGTATTTATACTAAGTGTAGAATTAGGTTAAGTTGAGGTGGAGTGTCGCTCAAGGTCATGGCGGAGTGATTAAGGGTAGCACAGGTCACACTGCGGTCGTCCCGGCCTATTGCTCTTTGAGGTCGCTCGGTCTAGACCTGGGTCGCTCGACCTCGGGCTTGGGTCGCCCGGCCTGGCTCTCGGTCGCTCGGCCTTCAGCTGTAATTGCCCAAGATGGTCCAAAATCAGCGCGGCTCAACTCCTAGCCCATGGGGGCTCCTCGACTTAGCTTATTTTCTTCACTTAGGCCTTTGGTTATGCCTCCCCTACATGCTTGGTCCTTAGGTGTCGTCCATTTAGCTCCGAAATGCTCTAGAATGCATGTCGTTTGGCTCCTTCGCCTACAAGTGAGCACAAAACAAGAAGAAAGCAAATAGGAAGCTAAAGAGGAAGAAAGGACCCTAATGAATACATAAAAGCATGCAAAATGGGGTTCGTTAAGGGGTTAAAAGTGCAACTATTACGGTCACATCACCTATATGTGACATATATTGCAAAAATTTGAATCTAATGCAACTATATAAATGCAACTACATGGCACACCTACACTACATATGTTACATCTACTTAAATGCATGCGGAAATAAATTTGGATGAAATGGGAAAGGACTTGTCATTTTGGATTTTTCAAACGGGAACAAAGCCTTATGATGTTGCATGGCGGGTGAAATCTCCGAGAGTCTAGCGACTCTACCAACCATTTAAAGTGAAATCATATTAAACAACCAACAAATGCAAGCGGGGGAATAGAAATGATAAAAACAAGGAATTGGGGGTAGAGTACTCACAATAGGCCTATGAATTGCAATGCAACCGAGCTACCACATTCATTAGCCGACTTTTGTAGCACCATCTTCAAGCGTCATAGTCAATGTCATCCTCCAAGTTGATATCACCCCCACTATCCCGAATTATATCATCATCATCAACATTCATGTCCCTTCCTCCTCCAGACCCCGATGCTCCCGCTTCTCCGTGAAACGTTGGAGCCACACCGCTATACAAAGCGCCGCTAGGTTGATTGATGATCGGAGATGGGAAGGCCGGATTGGTGAAGTAGTCCGATTGCATGCAAGACCCTCCTCGGATGTTAAGACCAATGTACCCCCCTCGGGCCATCCAAAGTATCCCGAATGTGGTCCAGTTTGGGTCACCAAACCCCGGCGAGCATAGTCATCATAAATCGGGAAGCTACTTAACCCTTGGTTATAGTAGAGGTGATCAACCCGACTATCCAACCTATCAAATCTCGTGGTCACCTCGCTCTTCAACTCCCCCAAACCCAATTGTATATCATTAAAGTAGTTCACCAAGGTAGGGTCAAGGGGAGGATATTGGTAGCTAGGTTGTTGGGATGATGAAGGCATGGGAATTTGGTGTGGTATGGAGGTGGAGGATGGAGGTTGGGACCCCGATGTTGGCACTTGGCGCTCTCGCCTACTAAAGATTTGGTCCGAACCACGGGTGTAGTCGCGGTCCGGCCGAATTGTTAAGAGGTAGGTTTCCTTGTCTTGCACAATGTTGGTGGATGAGCTAGGAAGGGTAATCAAGCCCCTTTCATCAATCCGTGACTTGTGCCATTCCGAGTTGAATTTGCTCCCTCTTGGCCCTAGAAGACTCTCCCCTTGTTCTCTTGGAAGCCATGCCAAATTTGGTGTTTGAGGAAAGTTTGGTTGGTTGGATATTTTTGGAGGATTTGAGAGTGTGTGAGTGAAGGAATTGTAGAGAGAGAGAGAGAGAGAGAGAGAGAGAGAGAGAGAGAGAGAGTGGTGTGAATTTGGGAGGGGGTTCGAATTTATAGGGGACGAGTTCAGAGGCTGGGAGCCGGATGGGGTCCGGCCGCCAGTGCCCCGGCTCTCAGTCTTCAGCCTTTTTCTAAAATTTTTTCAACTTCTGCTAAAAATAAGAGGTGTCTCAGCGCCGGTGGGGGGTCCGGCCGCCGGTACCCCAACTCTCGGTCATTTTCCCCATACTTAGAATTTTTTTGGGATTTTTTTCTTTCAAAACAAGAGGTGCCTCGGCGCCGGTGGGGGGGGGTCCGGCCCTCTGTACCCTGGCTCTCGGTCATTTTCCCCATACTTAAAATTTTTTTTTTTGGATTTTTTCTTTCAAACAAGAGGTGCCTTGGCGCCGGTGGTGGGTCCGGCTGCCAACCCATCTTCTCCTCGTCATCTTCTTCTTGATTCACTTACTCTTCTCCATATTTGACATGTCCCCTCAAACTCAATCCCGAGTCTCGAACAAGCCCAAAATTCAAGTTCCCATTAATCCTATGCAACTAGCTCTATACGAATGCGATATTTACAAGGAGTGGTGGTTCTTAAGGAACTCCACCAAACCAATCATTTTGATACCTTCAAATATCCTCCTCCTCGGGGAGCGGAACCCCAAGGAAGAGTACCTCAACGGTCCCGTCTTGTCTCCTCGATAATACCTCTTTACCCGTTGGCCATTCACTTTGAAGTGTCCACCTTCTTCGCTCCAAAGGTCAAAGGCACCACATGGGGACACTCCCATTACCTTGAAAGGTCCCGACCACCTAGAGCGAAGCTTGCACGGGAAGACCTTTACTCTCGAGTTAAATAGAAGGACAAGGTCTCCTACATTCACTTCTTTCTTCACAATCTTGGCATCGTGCAACTTTTTCGTTTGATCTTTGTAAATTTTGGAGCTCTCATAAGCCTCAAATCTCAACTCTTCTAGCTCATTCATTTGAAGGAAACGTATTTCACCTGCGGCATCGAAGTCAAAGTTCATTTCCGTGAGGGCCCACCATGCCTTGTGCTCCAATTCAATCGGCAAATGACAAGCCTTTCCACAGACAAGCTTGTAAGGCATGGTGCCTAAAGGTATTTTATATGCCGTTCGAAGATCCTATAAGACATCGGGCAACTTTTGTGACCAATCCTTCCGGCTCTTACTAGCAACCTTTTAAAGTACCGCTTTGATTTGACGATTAGAAACTTCCACTTGCCCACTCGTTTGAGGGTGGTAGGCAAGCGCAGTCTTATGTTTCACTCCATGTGATTCTAGTAAGGCCTTGAAGGTATTTTTCCGGAAATGCGATCCTCCATCACTAATAGTCCCCTTGAAGAGTTTCATTACCACCTTAGAGTCATTTGTTGGGGAGGCAATGACTTCAATCCATTTGGACACGTAGTCCACCGCCACTAGAATATACTCGTTACCAAAAGAGTTTGGAAACGGCCCCATAAAGTCAATCCCCCAACAATCAAACAACTCAATCTCGAGAATGTTGTTTAGCGGCATCTCATTCCTTTGCCCTATGCTTCTGGTTCGTTGGCAAGCATCACATGATTTGACCAAATAGTGTATGTCTTTGAACATGGAGGGCCAATAGAATCCGCCTTGGAGGACCTTGGAAATAGTTCTTGATGTGGCCAAGTGTCCCCCATAAGCGGAATTGTGCATTATATCCACGATCTCAAGCCCTTCTTCTCTTGAGACACAATGCCTAAACATCCCATCCCCACACTTACGGAACAAGTGAGGGTCATTCCAAAAGTACCTCTTCGCATCATGTTTCAACTTCCTCCTTTCTCTAGGACCAAGCTCTTCCGGAATGAACTCATTAACAACATAGTTTGCTAGGTCCGCAAACCATGGTGTTTTCTTATCAATTGCCATAAGGCTATCTTCCCTCAACCATTCATTGATTGGACCACGCTCGTCCTTAACCCCATGGTTCTCAATGGTTAACCTCGATAAGTGATCCGCCACTACGTTTTCGGTGCCCGCAATGTCCTTGATTTCGATGTCGAACTCTTGAAGGAGCAAAGCCCATCGTAAGAGTCTAGGCTTTGCATCCTTTTTAATCATTAGTTGCCTCAAGGTGGTGTGGTCGGAGTAGACCACCACCTTGGATCCCACCAAATATTGGCGAAATTTCTCGATAGCGTGGAGTCGTGGACAATGGCAGCATCTCTTTCTCGGTAGTTGTGTAATGGCATTGAGTTTGATCAAGAGTCTTGCTTGAGTAATAGATCACGTGGTGCTTCTTATCCACGGTTTGGCCTAATACCGCGCCTACCGCGAAGTCCGAAGAATCACGCATAATCTCAAACGGTAGATCCTAATCCGGAGCTTTAATAATCGGAGCCGAAACCAAAGCTTCTTTCAACCTAAGAAAAGACTCAAGGCAAACATCATTAAATTCAAATGGGGCATCCTTGAGGAGGAGGGAGGTTAATGGCTTTGCAATCTTTGAAAAGTCTTTGATAAACCGCCTATAGAACTAATAGAAGCCGGCATGTCCAAGCTTCTCACCCATTTAACGTTTGTGGGGGGGTGCTAAGTTTTCTATGACCGCCACTTTTGCGCCATCAAACTCTATCCCCCTCTTGGAGATGACATGCCCAAGTACAATTCCCTCTTCCACCATGAAGTGACACTTTTCCCAATTGAGAACCAAGTTATGGTCCTCACATCTTTGCAATACATCATCTAACTTAGCCAAGCCATGGTCAAATGAGTCTCCATGGACACTAAAATCATCCATGAAGACTTCCATACTCTTCTCTAGGAAATCCGAAAATATTTCCATCATACACCTTTAGAAGGTGTCGGGTGCATTACACAACCCAAACGGCAAAGGTTGTCTTCTTTTGGTCCTCCGGGTGAATGGGTATTTGAAAGAACGTGGAGTAACCGTCAAGAAAACAATAGTACTCGTGCCCCGCAAGTCTCTCTAGATTTTGGTCTATGAAGGGAATAGGGAAATGGTCTTTAAGGGTGGAAGCATTAAGCTTGCGATAATCGATACACATTCTCCATCCCGTAACCGACCTAGTCGGCAAGTGGGTTTCGTCCTATTGTTCAACCATTGTTACTCCACCCTTTTTGGGGACAACGTGAACGGGACTCACCCACCGACTATCGGTGATTTGGTAAATGATCCCGGCCTCAAGTAACTTTAAGACTTCATTTTTGACAATTTCGGCCATTTTGGGATTTAATCTATGCAAACCATCTACCTTAGGTCGGCTTCCTTCTTCAAGAACAATTCTATGCATACAAAGACTCGGACTCAAACCCTTTATATCATCAATTGAATAGCCTAGTGAGCCCCTATGGTTTTTCAACACTTTCAAAAGCTTCTCTTCTTGGAGCTCACTAAGCTTTGAGTTGATTATAACGGGGTAAGTCTCCCCCTCACCAAGGAAAGCATACTTTAGTGAGGGGGGAAGGGGGTTTAGTTGTACCTTCGGAGGGGTTAGGCCCTCGGCCTTTTGGAGAAGATCGTCATCTACCTCATGATCTTCTTCCATTGCTTCTTCATGAAGTGAGACTTGAAAAGCCTCTTCCCTTTGTTCCTCTTCTCTAGCCACTTCTTTCACAACCTTTTCTTCAATTTCCTCTACCATGCAAATCCTAGCTACCTTTGTGCTTTTCACAATCTTAGAGAGGTTAAATTCAACAATGTCGCCTAATATCCTAAAGGTTAGTCGCCCATCTCTAACATCAATCACGACTCCTCTGGTAGCCAAAAAGGGCCTGCCAAGGATGATGGGGGTGTGTGTATCCTCCGGGATATCAAGGACAACAAATTCGGTAGGAATCAAATACTTTCCTATCTTCACAGGTACATCCTCAAGCATCCCCAAAGGGCGTTTGACGGATCTATCCGCGAATTGGAGAGTCATACAAGTAGGAACAAGATCTTGGATCCCAATTTTCCTCGCAACATTCAAAGGTAATACGCTCACACTTGCTCCCAAATCACACAAGGCTATAGTAATAGGAACACCACCAACTGGACAAGGGATAGAAAAGCTTCCCGGGTCCTCACATTTCTTTGGCATTTTGTTTAGAAGTACGGCACTACATGCCTCTTCCATAGCCATGATTTGTGGTTCACCCAAGGTTCTTTTCCCCGCTATAATGTCCTTTAAAAACTTGGCATATGTTGGCATGTTCATTATCACTTCGGTAAAAGGTAAGGTGATCTCAAGTCCTTCTATGATTTTGCAAAAGTTAGCAAACTTGAGGTTCTCATTACCCTTTAGAGCTCTAGTGGGATATCGGACAGTAGTCAAAATTTGAGGGTTAGAAGGTACCTCTTGAGTGGGCTTTTTGCATGGTACCTTTGGTGTGGATTCCAAGGCCGTTTTTCCATGTGCATCAACCTCGTCTTCCTCATAAGGGAGCTCTTCGACAAACCCATCAACATCTTCATCCATTTGCTTTGTCCCGCTTGAAGTTACTTCACTTGTGATATTCCTTTCCCTTGCTTCCCTGATCCTAGCATCTTCACCCATTTCCCGATCTTTTTAGGGGTCCTCAAGCTCAACCCCGCTCCTCAAGACTACCGCATGGGCTTGGTGATTTTCCGCGGCATCCTTGGAGCTTTGGCCTTGAGCGAGGAGTCCTCCCGGTGGTCTTTGTGGATTCAACAAAGCAAGGGGAGCCATTTGAGCTTCCATTTCTCTCATTTCTTTTTGATGAGTAACCCTTTGGTTAGCTAACCCTTGTTGATTTGCTACCCTTATGTTATTCATGTCTTAAGTGTGTTGTATTTGTATGCTTTTCAAGACCTTCAAGATTTCATTTTGAGAGTTGTCAACCACGGGCTCTTGGAAGGGTTGGTTGGCTATGGGAAGTGGGAACCCATAGTCATACCGGTTGTTGATCCCTTGGTTGTTGTTCTTTTGATTCCCTTGGTTGTTTTGGTTTGAACCTTGGCCTTGTTGGAAGCCTTGGTTGTTTGAGTTTGAACCTTGGCTTTGTTGGAAGCCTTGATTCACTTGGTTGTTTTGCATAAACCCTTGCTCATAAATGCCTTGTTGGAAACCTTGATTTGCTTGGTTACTTTGGTCCCCTTGGTAGAAACCTTTGTTACCCCCCCGAGTTTTGATTGTTACCCCATTGGTTTTGATTCCCAAAGTTAATTCCGTTGGTCTTGCATGTTACCCCTCGGTTGTCAGAATTCGGGTGGGTTCATGCCTTGTTGGATTTGGTGTGAGTTTTGCACATTGTTGCTCTTGTAACTCAAAAGGGCGCTATTTCTCATTCCCGCATGATAATAATTGGAGTTTGGGTTATAGGCATTTTGATTGTTGAAGGGTGGCCTTGGAGGCCTCATATTGTTGTTATATCTTTGAAAAGCATTAACATCTTGAACATTGTCATCATACCCCACATTGTAAACATTGTTTGCACACGCCTCATGTGTGTGTCCCATTCCTCTACATGCCTCACAAGTCAAAGATTGAACAACCTCCTCCATAGCCGGCCCATATGAAGAGCTTCAAGTTTCAAGTTGCTTGGTGGACTTGTTTCCGGTTCATAGCTTCAAGTTGCTTTGTCAAGACATCAAGCTTTGCATTGCTCTCCGCATTAGAGTATGGTGTATTTTCCGGAGGATATCGACTATTCCTTCTTAGAATGTTTCCTCTTGACCCATAGTTAGATTCCGAGTCAACCATCTTCTTAATCAATTCCGACCCTTCCTCATTTCCAAGGTGATCAAAGCCCCCTCCTGCGGAGGCGTTCACCATTTCTTTGGTACATGGAAGAAGGGTTTGAAAGAAAGTTTGGGTTATAGACCATGCCGGAATAATCCATGATGGGGGCACCGGGCTATCAAGTCTTGATATCGATCCCATGCCTCTCCCAAAGATTCTCCTTCCTCTTGTTGAAGGGTATGGATTTCGGTCCGGAGCATGGCCGTTTTGGAAGATGGGTAGTACTTGGCAAGGAAGGCTTTTGCAATTCCGTCCCATGTAGTAAAGGTATCCGGTGGGTGAATGTTCAACCACCGGTCCGCTTTATCTTTAAGTGAAAAGGGAAAGAGCATCATCCTTAGAGTGTCCTCGGATACCCCACTCCTCTTCATTAAGCTAACTTTACTCTTGAATTTGCGAAGATGAGCATGGGCATCTTCGTCGATATTCCCTCCGAATTGATCTCTCTCAACTAACCCAATTTGGGTGGCATGGATCTCAAAGTTGTTTGGAATTATGTTGCCAAAATTTATGGGATTACAAGTATCATTATGGTTAGGCCGGTTGTGGTCTCTCAAAGCCGCCATATTGTGGTTGTTTGGAGGTGGAGTGTTTGGTGGTGTGTTGGGTAGTAGTAGGTTATGGAACGGGTTTTCTTCCCTTGGATCAATTGTGTCGGTTGTTTGTTCTTGAGAAATGGTTTCAACGTGCGTTTGGGTGATTGTTGTTGCTTGGTTTGTAGTTGTGGTTTGGGAGGTTACACGAATTCTTCTCAAATTTCTATGTCGTAAGGTTCTAAAGAGCCTTTCCGGGTCGGAGTTGTAGAACAAACCGTTGTCGTTACCTCTACGCATACAACTCAAATAAACCGTTAGACTCCTAGTGCTTTTTGAGGCACTAGGGATTAGCAAGAACAAGCACTCTTCAAGAAACAAGCAACTACTCAAATTGAACTAACAACAAGTGACAAGTAACAAGTAACACTTAGACTAATCCTAAAACTCTTAACTACTAAATATAACCTAACGCGATCCCCGGCAACGGCGCCATTTGATAGGGGTTTAGAGTCGTCACACCCTTCTCAAAGTTTAACCTAAATAAGTAGTATTTAGGGTCGAATCCACAAGGATGGCTAGATTTCTATTTAGTTTGTCTTAAGTATTAGTTTAGCCTAATCAATAAGAGGTGGTAGAATCACTACTACAAAACACGTCATAGACATCAGACTTTTTTAGCAATGGGCATCAGATTCACAACCGATGTTAAGTTGAGTGATGTCTATTATGGATTAATAGACATCGGATTTTGAACCGATGTCTATTAAGTAATAGACATGGGAATTTATTTTTATCTGATGTTTATGTACTATAATAAACATCAGAGGTTTACAGTAATCCGATGTTTATTAGTTTTATCTACACCAGTTTATTCATATGACTGATGTGGTTTTTACCTTAAAGCTGATGCGAGTTACATATGGTACACATCCTTTTATTTAATAACCGATGTCTATTTATTTGTAATTTTTTATTTAAAAAAATGCAATTGGTAATACTTTCTACAAAACAGGCCATTCCAATTGCTAATTCTTTCTACAAAACAGGCCATTCATATGGCTAACCAACATGTTCCTCCATGCTCATAAATATCAAAATAAGAACTTGCTTGTTGCATTTTTACAAAAGATCAAGACGTCTTCCAAATTCAACAACCAAAGGTCGTTTATCATACTTTCATACAACCAAGCTAAGCAAAACATAGTTCGTAAAATGTAATACTTGAAGAGATTCGGTTGGGCAGGAAGAGATTCTACAAAAAAGGCCATTCATATGGCACCAGCCATTTTCTTTAGGGGATACATATTCATTATATATATTGTACGACTAGCTAGGCATTAAGAAAATAGTAGGCCCATAAATCCCGAACCTCATCAATTTCTTCTTGTGAATATGCCATTTTGTCTTGAAAAAGCTGTAAATCATGCCAAAAAAAGGTTTATCAAATAATGAACATACAGACATATATAGCTGAAGTTCAAATAATGAACATACAGACATATGTCTTGAAAAAGCTATAATAATAATGGGATTGCATGAAAAAAAAAACGGGAAGGCAACACCAAGATTTGCAACACTGCTTTCTTCTAGCTGGGAAATAAGGAGAGGTACTTAGAAGTAAAGGGAAAGGCGTTAACTCCATATTTTAAGAAAAAAGTGAAGAGGTCTGTGCCACTCAACCATTTCGGCTCGATTTACCAACAAACCATAGCTTGATTCCTTGATCACGTAATGCTGTCAATTCCTTCATTAGCACTACGCTTTTGCTCTTTCTTTTAGGCACATTCTCAGTTACCGAGTGGGGTGGAGACTGCGATGGGGAAGACATTCTGATGACCTGCATCACAATAAATAAATATATGAAAAACAATGTTCAAATGTAAAACCAGGACAAAGACGATGTTCTACCACTGAGCACAAGCTTAAGTTAAATCTTAACAACATTCTATAGAATCATAATTTAAAAGCAAGCCACTAAAATTAAACAAACAGTTCCCATGTTCATATATTACATCATATCTATAAGTTACAATGGTAGAAATTCAAAAAAAACATTCATTCTCAAGGAGCATCCATTTCATTTACTAGCTACTGTTTTTTGGGAGTTCAACCCATAACCCTTCTTCATGATCATCTCGTAGATAAAAATCATCTACATCGTCAGTAGTAGAAGATGGCAATCCAGAAGAAAAAGCAGGTAATTCATCATCCACTTCATCCATGATTTCCTTACCCAGAAACTTCTTCTTACCATGAAGAACAATCGACCACTTTTCATCTACTGGATCTTTACTATAAAATACTTGTTTTGCCTGATTAGCCATTATGAATGGCTCTATTTTGTATCCGTCACGTTTTAAGTCTACCAATGTGAACCCCATCTCATTAACTCGAACACCCTTACGATCAACCCACATACAACGGAAAACAGGTATCCTAAACTGAACATAGTTTAACTCCCAAATTTCATTAATGACCCCAAAATATGGCATAGCATCATAAGCAGGTGTAGTATCTTTAGCACTAGCAACACTCATTGACATAGCCATCAAAGCTATTCCACTATTTTGCATAGTACTTCTATCATTTTGACACTTTGTGTAAAATAAATACCCATTGATGTCATAACCTTGATAGGATAAGACATGCATAATAGGTCCATGGGCCAACCACCTTACATTCTCAGATACTTGTCCACTGTCCTTATTCAGCTTAATAGCTACTTCATTAGTAAACCAATTAAGAAATGATCGATTATGCTCCATTGTTAACCACCTTTCTCCTTTAGAAGGATTATGTGCTCTTAGAAGGGCTTGATGCTCCTCTAAATATGGATGCACATCAACCATGTGTTGGAGAATATAGAAGTGTGCCTGATCAAGAATTTCACGATTAATTGTGATTACTTTTTTCCCCAGCGTACTTTTTCCCTCTATTCTTCCTTCGTGACGAGACGTCGGAAGCCCAATAGATTCAACATCTGACTGGTAGTCATTGACAAACTCTAGCGCCTCTTCAGCCACATACCCCTGAATCATACAACCTTCTGGCCGATTTTGGTTTCTTACATAGGCCCCTAAAGGTTTCATATATCGCTCAAATGGATACATATTTCTTAAAAATACCGGTCCACAAATTTTAATCTCTGTCACCAAATGAACTACAAGATGCTGCATAATATCGAAAAAGGAAGGAGGAAAAAACATCTCAAGTTCACACATAGTTATAACAACATCTCGTTGTAATGCATTCAAGGTATCTGAGTCAACAACTTTGCTAAATATTGCATTGAAAAAATAGCAAAGTTTAATAATAGCTTCTCGAACATGTGTAGGCAGAACTCCACGAATCGCTACTAGAAGTAATTGTTGTATTAAAGTGTGACAATCATGTGATTTCAAACCCACCAATTTTAAGTCTTTCAACGACACAAGATTTTTTATGTTCGATGAATAACCTTGCGGTACCTTCAGACCATGTAAACATTCACACACGCTTTTTTTTCTCATTTCGTGATAAAGTAAAACTAGCGGGGGTAAATAAGTTCTTGAACCTCTAATATGTGGTGCTAATTCTGGTTGTATCTTCTGTGCCACCATATCTTCCCTAGCTTTGACCCCATCCTTAGTCTTACCAGGGATGTTCAAAAGTGTGCCAATAAGGCTGTCACACACATTTTTTTCCACGTGCATGACATCTATACAATGTCTCACAGACAAGTGTTTCCAATATGGTAAATCCTAGAATATGGACTTCTTTTTGTACAAAGTCCCATTACTTGGTTTCTTATATGGTTTTCCAAAAGAATTTTCAATGTTTTTCACCTTTTCATAAAACTCTCTCCCACTTAAAATTTTTGGAGGGTTTCTAAGTTCTTGTTTCCCATTAAAAGGCTTCATTTTTTTCCTATAAGGGTGAGAACGTCGGAGCAATCTTCGATTAGCAAGGTACACATTCTTTCTACCATGAACTAAACGATCAGAAATTGTCTCCTCCTCACAAATTGGGCACGCTTTAGCCCCTTTCACGGTATAACCAGACAGGTTGCCGTAAGCCGGGAAATCGTTAATGGTGCAACATATCATGGCACGTAGGTTAAAAGTCTCAGCATGGTATGCATCATATACTTCTACGCCTTCATCCCATAATAACTTCACATCATCAATCAGTGGTTCTAGGTAAACATCTATATCATTTCCAGGTTGCTTAGGCCCTGAAATCAGTAGTGACAACATAAGATATTTGCGCTTCATGCATAACCAAGGAGGCAGATTATAAATTGTGAGCAAAACCGGCCATGTGCTCCACTGACTACCAAACGGATTCATACCATCGGTACATAACCCAATCCTTAAATTTCTAGCATCGGATCCAAATTCAGGACACAAAAAATCTATTGTTTTCCACTGTGTTGAATCAGTCGGATGACGAATTTTCTCATCTGAAACTCTACCTTCAGAGTGCCAAACTAAGTTTTCAGCATCTTTAACATTTGCAAAAAGTCGTTTTAATCTAGGGATAATGGGAAGATACCACAAGACTTTAGGAGGAACTCCTATATTTTTTTTGGAATTTTTTTTCTTCAACTTGTAATGTGAAGCCCCACACTTTGGACACTGGTTTAGATCTTTATAATCTTTTCGATACAAAATACAATCGTTAGGACATGCATGTATCTTTACATAGTCAACTCCCATTGGACACAAAATTTTCTTAGCATCATAGGTACGCTTAGGGAGTTCATTGCCATCTGGTAAAATTTCACTCAGCAACTCAAGCAAACTTGTGAAACTTTTATCTCTCCATCCATTTTTTGCCTTTAAACTATACAATTTTAAAGTTGCAGATAGGCGTGTAAATTTTGAACCTGGATATAATGGTTTAACTGCATCATTAGCTAGCCTATCAAACATTTCTGTGTGTGTTGGGTTTTCAGTGGATTATTTCAAATCATTAATCAGATCGTCTAGTCTATCACAATCTTCATCAAATCATCTCCCTCAAATTTGCTATCGTCCTCTAAATTACTACACATAGTAGGTATAACATCCTCCCCATGCCAAATCCACCTTGTATAACCTTTGTCAATACCATTACATAAGAGGTGACTTTTCAATTCTCCAACATCAAGAAACACATTATTCCCACATTTGACACATGGACAATAAATTTCTTCAACATTCTCTGCATTATTAATAGCCTCTCTAACAAAATGGTCAACCCCTTTCCTATATCTAGGGTCCAAACGATCAACAAACATCCATTCACGAACCATTCCAAATCTTCGTATCTAGGGTCCACTGCAATAGTTTATAAGGTTATAAGGTTATAAGGTTATTTGTAGAGTTCAAGACAAATAATTAGAAATTCAGACAACTAGCAGCTTCTAAAAATAATGGTACCACCAGCCAGCAATACACATTCACCCTCCCCTTTATACAAATTCAGATGGCAATGAACTCCCTATCCAGCTGCATTATTAATAGCCTTTCTTTCTTTCTCATTCACCAGTTGGGACCAAATCAATTTCTTTTTCAACCTTTTACACATTCACCCTCCCCTCTATACTTTACAATTTCTTTCTGTTTTAACCAATTTTACCTAGTAAACAAACTATTCGACAACTTACTAACTCGACACGACAAACAATCCATATTAATTAAACAAAAAAGGGTACAATACCCCACCTCAGCTGTTTAATTAACATTATAGCCGACAAATAGACAACAGAATGGTAACAAACATAAACAAATAGACAACAGAATGGTGACTTTATCAAATTCTCTTCAAAGCCAATCAATATATACATATAAAAGAGAGTTTTTTCAGGCAATTCTAGAGCGTCCACATCATTAGAAATAAATTAAGGAAAGTTTCATAAAAAAATATTTTTGATGCAAAAAATAAATTGGAAAAATTTTTAATTATTATTATAGTATATAGTATATATATTTCCAATATTATATTCAAGTAATATTTCTAATATTTACATAAAAACTTTTGCATTTCATTTGGCAAAAAATATCGCTAAAAAAATTATGAAAATAATATAATTTAATCCGTGATAAAAAATGCTATCATTAGAGTATAAATTTCATATAATTTGCACATATTAAAATTGTGTAATTCATTGTATGTTATATGTCCCACATCAAAAAATAATATAGGTAAATAATAGAATTGTCCCACATCGAAAGATTAACATAAGGTGGGTGATTATATGAGTATAAATAGGAGGCTCATTGAAACTTAGATATCAAACCAAAATCTTTTGAGTCTCTTAAGTATTGTCTTAAAGAACTCTTAAGAGTTGTATCACATATCCACAATATGATATAAAAAATAAAGTGGATATATACGTAGAGTATATCTATCTATATTAATAAAGGAAATTTTTTTCGTGCGATTATAGGGTCTATAACATTTACGAACTACCGTAATAATTTAATAACCAACAGATATATATTTGAAATGAGAAAGATCGAGAACATATATCCCATGCCAACCATGAAACTTAATATTAAATAAAAAATA
>JAGPOY010001119.1:26046-37913 GCA_018983105.1 Silene uniflora
TAATGGACATCGGATGTGGAAAAGAAAACGCCACTGGCCGAGACAGAGCTTGGTTGATCAGTAGGCCGTCGGCTAGTACGTTCTTAGCAGAATTTCTGAAATCATTAGTGGTGTGTTGAAGAAGATTGTCTGCCAAGCGTCGCGTCGTTTGGCATTCCGTAACTGTTCGTAACTGTGTCGATTGACGTTCAACCTTCGCATGTCCGACACGTGGCTCAGCGTTGTTGGCTGACGTTTCATAGGCTTCGTTCTGATTGGTTGGTTTGAGTGGGCTTTGCTCTATAAATAGGGCAGCGCGCCCCTCATTTCTTCGTCTAATCACAAAATTTCCAAAACTTTCTCTCTCTAGCAATTTCAAGCCAAAGAAAGGGTTTCTCTCACCTAACCTCGTCCCCAAGTTGGCACTTATCCAAGGCCTACAAGATTTTTTTTTTACGAATTTATAAATAATCGTGAAATGGCCTTATTGTGTTATTAACACGAGGGTAAACTTGTGTATAAACGGAACGATTAAACGAATGTATAAAGAAACACACCTCCCAAATTTGTTCATCAGAGTACATCTCCAATGGATCCAAATTACTCCGAATAGTCCCTTGAAACATGACGGGTTCTTGAGGAATAATGCCTGATTTTGACCTCAAATCATGGAGGCCAATCATCGATATATCAATGCCATCAATCATAATTCGACCACTTGTAGGCTCAACAAGTCGGAGAAGAGCTTGTATTAGTGTCGATTTCCCACTTCCTGTTCTCCCCACAATACCAGTTTTCATCCTTCCCGGAAAAGTGCAAGTGAGACCATGAAGCACAAGTGGTAGTTGTGGGGCATATCGGACCTGTACAACAACGGCAACAAAGCCTTAAAAGACTAAAATTACCGGTGTGCAGGTGTTTCTATACGTAACAGAGTTTAGGAACAAGCGCAGATTACCTGTAAATCGGTGATACAAATTTCACCCTGTGACGGCCAAGACGGATGTGGCCTATTTTCTTCAATGATTAGAGGAGCTTCGCTAGGAATGGACGTGTACTGAAGAATTCTCTCCACGGATATCATTTTCGTACCGCAATGAGATAAATGCCATACCACTCCTGTTAGCGTATGACTTAATGTCAGCCCGTATGACACTGCTAGCCCTGCTATCGCTGTTTGATAAAATGCAAACCCGACAAAGAAACAGATTCATAATTAGACACGCGTCTAAAGTGATGTAGCGAAAGGAGAAAAAAGGAACAGTAAGTTATACCAGGATTAATGTTATCTCCAAAGGAGACCAAGAGAAGCAAAAGGGACGCAAAGGTGAGAGAAGCGAAAGCATCCTGGCGAAACAAGAGCCACTTCATTGCAGCTGCATAATGGAAATCAGGGCGAGAGTAAGTATCCAATATTTTCATGTATGCTTCACGGAATCCTGACTGTTTATCAAAGCTCCTGATAGTTGTACTTCCCGAAATTGATTCTACGAAATGCTGAGTTACAGGAGCTGCGCATATTCCACCCAGTCGCGACAGTTCTGTGGCTGTTGACATATGGTATCGCTGCACCGTACAAACCTTATACTTTAACAAAACACAAATATAAAAAGAAATTTGACCGATCATACTATTTTAGAAAATAAAATCAAACTAATAGGAGAAATTCATATAAATTATTCATAAGTTAGTTAAATATAAATAGAAGCAGTGGCAAGATGGTACACTATGGTAAAGTGTAAACAGGTTCAATAGTTGTTGTGTGAGACGGATCTCACACAGTAAGACTCTCCATTTGTATAAAAATCGTTCTTTTATTGTTAACAATAAATAAATGAAGTTTTAGAGAAAATAATATTTACGGAATAACAAAAACTTGTCTCCATCTATCTAAATAGTGGAATACTTGACCCGTAAATGTTTGAATTTAGATAAGCAGAGTACAATTTTAATTTAGTTGTTTCCTACATGTCACTGTGAAAAAGAGATACTCGTACAGTCGTACCTGGTACCAAATGCAAACCAAAACCACAAGGACGAAGAGGATCAAAACAGGCCATGCCACCATAGCTATGACGACCACGATTCCAAGCATTTCGATTACTGTGCCAACAACTCCTTGAATCAAGTCCGGAACTTTAGAGCATGTACAATAGAGAGGATTGTGCCTCCTCTTAGCACTCTCTCTCTCTCTTTTAAGAGGAGGTCCTCTCTATTGTGGAGTATGTATAGAGGATCCTCTTAGAAAGATGATGTTCTTCACTTCCTCTAGTTTTAGAGGAATTGGAGTATTGGCCCTTGTGCCACCTAACCAATTATATTTGTCCATATTTTGTATTTGCTTTTTATTTTTTCTTTTAATATAAGTTGAAATGTAAATAAATGGATAGATGATGGATAAGAGGATCTTCTCTATTGTGGACAAAAAAATATAGGAAGAGGAGAAAGATAGTGGAAATGGAAGTGGGTCATGCAAAAAATGATGTGTTAACAAATGAGAGGATAAAAGAAAAAATAAGAGGATTGTGATGTACTCTCTATAGTACATGCTCTTAGTCTCCACAACTTTTTGATCTGTTGAACACTGAAGAAAGAAAGAGCAAATAATCTATGTATCCGAATAGGCGAACACAAAGGAAAAATCAAAGAATTATCTTACCCGGCTAATAATTCTTCCACTTGGAGTAGCATCGAAAAAGGACATAGGAGCTCGAAAAATGCACTGCAACATTTTTATGAAGAGCTGAGTAGCGGCTGTGTACGCTATAGTCGTAACAAGCAGAAATCAAAGAATTATCTTAACCGGTGATGTTGCCTCCTTTGATACAGGAGCAGCCCACGCTAGCCAGTAATAACTCCCCACGTTAAGCATCTCACAAACAATACGGCCGAGTAACACTAGAGGCACAAGGGCACCTCCATATGTTGTTGTCAAGTATTTCCAATAGATCGAGAAACCGACACTATCTTTCTCTCTTTGTTCCTCTTTTATAAGCTGTGATGGCTCTTGTTCTTTTTTACTTACGTCTTGCAAGATCAAATCGATATTCTTTGCATCACCATTTTCGACACTAGAAGTTGGTTTTATCAGGTTAGAATCAAGTGTCATTTGTGATTCACCGAGTGAAGCTACGAATTCTTCTATAACATCGGATTTCACCATTTCTGCAATCCTTCCATCTTTCATTTCCTATTAAGATAAGAGATCATGTTAGAAAATCATTGCATTAAAATTTAAATGGCGATATTTTCTACATCTTAATTTCATTCGGAAAAGGCCCGTCTGAAATGACAATTTGGCTACATTACCAAATTAAAAAAACAAAAATTAAGAGCTATGAAGTGTAGTTACCAGGATTAGATCAGCAGCCCTTAAGAACTCGACTTGATGAGTCACAAAAATTACCGTCTTTTGCTTCAAAAGACGAAACAAAACGTCCTATAATTATCCAAAAACAACAATTATAGTCCATTTGATGATTCCAATTATCGGTATCTAGACGTAGAAAAAAATATTATAGTACGAAAGATATGCAAGGTAATTTACATCAAATAGATGAGAGGCAGTGTGAGCATCTAAGGCACTAAAAGGGTCGTCGAAAAGATAGATATCGGCATCATGGTACACAGCACGAGCAATTTGTATTCTTTGTTTCTGACCGCCGCTCAAGTTAATGCCCCTTTCGCCGATAATAGTTTGATCTCCAAATGACAGTAAACTTAAGTCTTCCTTCAAACAACATGCTTCAATTACCTTGTCGTAAACTTCAGGGACCATTATCTTTCCGAACAATATGTTTTCCTGACCGTTCCACTCTGTATCCAAGGTGTCTGAGCGACATAGGCTTTTGTTCCCGATACCATAACATTTCCTGAAATCTTGCCCATTTCACCCAAAATACTAGAAAGAAGGCTTGACTTACCCGAACCAACAGTGCCAACAATCGCAATCTTAGTACCATGTCGAATTTTGAGGTTAATGTTTTGCAAGGTTGCAATAGGTGACGAAGTAGGATCCCAAGTGAAGTTTCCATCAGTAATCTCGATTGCATTATTTGAGATGTATGGGATGTTTTGTACGAGTTCTGAGTCGGGTTCATAAAGCGAAAGAAAAGATGAAATTCTTCTCAAGGAGACCTTAGTTTTGACTATGGAGGAAATTGCATCAGGAACAAGGTAGATTGGCTCTTGAAGAACGCGAAATGTAGCAAGCGCGGACAATATTTTACCAGCTTCAAGAGGAACTCGAAGAAACAAACAGGAGGCAAACGTTACCAAAGCAACAAATGTAGGGGTAACTCCGTAAACAAAAGTCATCATTGAAGAGTTAATCATGTCCTTTTTCAACCATGATGTTTCTGTTTTTCTCAAGTTAAGAATTCTAGACAAAAAACTCGTCTCCCATCCTTGAAACTTGAGAATTCTCATGTTCCTTAAAGTCTCCTGAGTGACCTTCATTCTCTCATCTTTCACCTCCATCAAACATCCCTCAAATCTTTCTTGCCATGTACTAAAGGCAAAGTTTAATAACATAAGACATACAAGCGCAACCAAACCAACAAAAGAGGCCGAACCTAAATTCTTGTATAATAAAACCATGCCTAACACCAATTGAAGGATAATCAACCCGGAATCATGGATATACACAAAAAAATAGTCGATGTTGCCTACATCAACAGCCACAAGGTTGACGAACTCCCCACTACCCTCACCTTGGTTTGATTGCAAGGCAAGTTTCAAACCCTTGTCGTAAATCACCGTGCTTGTTGATGCCCGAAGCCTAATTCCAACTTGCTGAAGTTTGAAAATCCAATTCCTTCGCATTAGGCCCTGAATAAAGCTTGAAGAACAAAAAGCGAAAGCCAAAATATAACCTTGTCTACTTCTGAAATTACCTTGTTGAAGGCATTGAACAAAATAGTCGATGAGAAATGGACCAACATAGCGAGCCACTGCATATATGATCGCCAAAACAGAAGTCCAACCGATTTCCTTCCAAGACGACAAGAATAATGACTTTGCAAGAATGTATCCTGTTATTTTACTAGCACCAACTCGACATAACTCGAGTTGTTTTTCCAAGACGGGGACAGACTCGAATACACTATTGATCGAGTTTACTTGAGGAATATCGTCAAGATCTAAGGTTTTTCGATTACCCAAAGAAATCAAAGGACTGATCCATGAAAAATTGATTGTACTAAAAATACTTGCATTTGCGTAAGGTGTGACTTTATCACATCCTTTCGAAATCAAATCGTCTTTCAAAAGAGGATCGGTAAGAGAGTCGCTTCTCGACGAACCTGCATTGTAAAAAAAAATTAAATAACGGGACATAAACTCGCGATCTCGTATCGATTTATAACAAGTTTTTTAAAAAGCTTGGACGACATTGGAATAATTTGGAAGATTTATTGACCAAAATTACCGAAACTCTCGGGTAAAGTACTATGTACATACAAATAAAAGTACTCCCTATCGTGTGAAACCGTCTCATACAACAATTGGTGCAAATAGAAACAAAATGGACGATGTGAATCGTGTAATAAGCAACTTACCATGTTGTTTATCGGTTGATTGGAAGAAGGCCATGCCACCAAAGCAGGCAAACCAGTGGATGATAGTGTACTAGTGCGCGGAATGTATGTAGGGAGATTATATTTATTTTGGTTTTGAGGGAATTATAAGAGCGATTTTGATACTGACGTGGAGATTATGAGGAAAGAATTTGTATAGTTTATGATTGATTATTTTAGTAGAGATGTAAATGTAAATAAAGTTGATTCCTTGGTTTATTTAGATTGATTTTGTTAATAAATATAGATATAAAATCTATTTATGGAGGGTAAGTTTTTGTGATAGCGTTTATGCCTTTGGGTTATGAATGGACTAATAAAGTAATTATTAGGTATATATCTGTCGGAATTAATACAGACCGTCAAATCTAAGAGATCCAACGGCTTGAGACTGACGCGTGTCATTAAGGGCGATATAGTAATTTCGCTTGCTTATATAATCCCTAATACAAAGTTGGTCATTCATTCTTTACTGATTAATTTTCTCTCTCTAACTCTTGTCATCCCAAAATCTCTCTGATATTCCCTCAATCACTCGCACAATACGTGATCGATGTTTGATTCGTTGTTGTTTCGTCATCTCATTTCATTTTCCATCAATTAAGTCTATTCTAGCAATTACGATTGCAGGTTTGTTTTTAATTAGCTCTTTCTTTCAATTTTGTTTAAAATTCATACGGAGTAGTTTATAACCTGACGCTTTCTATCATGATTTCTTTGTTTTGAATTCAATCATTTGTCGTCCTTCTACTTCTTATCAACGATCATACTCTTTCAATCGAAATCGCGATGTCAGGTACATCTACTTTTATCTTTAATTTGTAATTTCAGTTTTATCAGCGTTCTCCGTTTCCTCTTAATCATCTCGTGTCCAATTTTTGCAAGGTGATGAGTTTATTCGTCAATTTTGCGCTTTTTTGTTGTTTTTCGCACCAAATTTCATTGATTTTTGAGATGTTTAAACTATAGAATGTTGTGTTTATCTAGTTTTTGATAGATCGCAAGTATGTGTAACTAGAATCGCGATGATTGGATTTTTAGAATGCTGTATTGTTGAGTTACAGATCGGTTTTGTCCTCCGTTTTCTGTTAGTCATCTTGTCTCATTTTTGCAAGGTGATGAACTTGTTTGTTGATTTTTGTGATTTTTCGGAGTTGATTGATTTTTTGAGATGATTCCTACTCTAGAATGCGGTGTTTATTTAGCTTCTGATAGATCGCATGTATAAATTAACTAGAATTGGGATAATTAGAACTTTATTTAGAATGTTGTATATGTTGAGTTGTTGATCAGAGTTGTGGATTCGTGATCTAATAATGCTTGTTATGTTCAAATCTTTTTAAATTTGTGTGAGATTGATTTACATCTGTTTTACATTGTTACTCTATAATGTTAGCTAGTAATAGTATATATTTAGGTGATTTAGGTTCTAAATTGTTTGACATCTTATAAATATCACATATTTGCTTCTAAAGTATCACATATTATGACTTATTGTAAGACAAGCTCATTTTACTTTCTTTTTAGAAGTTATTAGTTGTTAACTTCATATTTGCTGCTAAAGTATCAGTGTTGATGTAATTGAAGAGGTTTGGCTATAATATGGTGCACGTACTGAATAATGAACACCGTGGTTGTCAAGTGAAAAGTCTTATTTATGATGTCTTATATTCTTGCGGGCTTGTTATTTCAGTTTTACGACGGCTTCAAAACTAGTTTGCATTATTATCTGTGAGATGTCACTTACATACTATTCCTAGGATGTGCTATGTGCTGCATATAAGTACGTCAGTTTCAAGCTGAGCTATATAGTAATCTTGAGAATTGAGGATGATGCACATTTTTAGTAACTAGAGGAGAGTAAATGGGCGCAGGTTGAAGAATCGGCAAGGGTTAGCATGATTATTACGAAGTATAATTGAAGTACTACCCCATGCCTGGAAGTAAGAGGAGAATAGTGATTGTTTTCATTTGTTACACCAACTGTTTTAATGACCGTTTTGCTCTGAAGTACTTTTTTATTTTTTTCCTATAGAAAGGATAAAATCTTTCTTGCATTTATGATGACAGGCCAAGATGCTATTCATTATAATTGGTGGTAGATGTTGTATAAATCTTCCATTTTCGAATGGAGAATAGGATTAACAATGTTTATGGTATGCTGATAGTTGTGTTATTCTCATGAAAATTTGTTTGGGGAATGCTTTTATATCAAGGAATGCTTTAAGATATTGGTTGACTGGCTGGGGATTGATGAGCATGTCCTAATGACTTGTGAGAAAATCTTACAGGACTAACATAATCCAATTGTTCATTCGCATGGTGAAGAGTGCAATTGTGGCTGGTGTGTACTATATGTATGGATGGTCAGGAATTCCGGAGATGGCAATTGATAAAGTTAAGTCAGAAATGAAGCTAAGGATTAGCGTTGCTTTTCAAGGGAATATGAAGTCTCATGATATTCATTGGTGTCGTACTGAAAGTTTGATAATCCAATTGTTCATTCGCATGGTGAGGTCTCATGATATTCAATACAAATTACTTCCATTTTAGCAAAAAAAAAAAAAAAAAATATCTAAGGTTTTTGGTGTTCTAGTTTTTTGTTGCTCAAGGCTATTAGCTCAATGGTAGAGCGATGTGCAATATCGCATAAATGTATGGGTTCGAATCCCATATAGCCTAAATAAATATCTTTAATATTGTGTTTTATTGTATTTTGATCATTAGTAAAACTTATTGCTACTTAGAGTCATTCCCCATCGGAAGGTATACACTCTATGGAGATTCGACCCCATTTTGCCCCACTTTGAGCGGGTGCCTCTGATAGGCAATCGGATTTGGATAGTGACTGTGTTGAATGCAAAAGTCGTTTCTCCTGAACTAGTTGAATTGGATTACTATCTTTTTGCTCCTTCGAATTCATTCCTACTAAGCACTTTGGATGAGGGAATAAGGGAAAATATAGAGGCAGTCTTTCATCAACGCAAAGCTTTCAGAAAATTTATGAAAACAATATCACACGTTATTAGAAATAATATCACATCTTATACAAAACAATATCACTGTTTCACAAGTACTTTAAATGGCTCTCCTTTTTGTGATGCTGTCAAACTATATCACAACCAGTGTAAAAAAATATCACAAAATGTTGAAAAGAATATCACACTTTACCAAGAACATACAATATTAGATCCTCGAGATTGCTTAATATACAATATCACACTCTATATTAAACAAAATCACACTTAGTCGTAGACAATATGCGTATTAAGAATAAATATACAATATGCACCATCTCAACCAAAACCTTAAGGTGATGGTTGAGGCGCAGCTATTATAGTTATTCTTAATACGCTCCCTCACTCAAATGCTCATTGGGCTTGAAGAGTGGTTAGTGTGCACAGGCTCCCCCGTACCGTGTGCCAGGGTTCCACTCCGAGGGTTTTTGAGGGTTTTTGAGGTTGTCAGGATTCGAACCCGTAACCTTCGGTCACACTGACTCTGATACCATGAAAGAGATTAATGGATGATTGTATTCCAAAACCAACGTTCTGTTAAATACACAAATTAGCCTATAATTACGGAAGCTAAATCCTATAAACTAGGCAACTAAATATTAACAACTAACTAGGCAACTAATTGCCAATAAATTAGGAAACAAATAATTAGTAAATAAATTACATATATTTACTAGTATTATTCTATCAGAATTCCCTAATTAATTCTCTAGATTTACATCAATCTCCACCTATCTTAAACCCTAATTTCCAAATAATATAGCTAAATTGAAAAAATCGGAAGGATTAGAGCAAAAATTGTACGAAACATAAGCAATAATACGAAAAACGCGATTATATCAATTATTTCCCCAAAATAATGCTAAATTGAAAAAATCGGAAAGGAAAGAGCAAAAATTGTACCTGAATTCAAAGAAAAACACGATTATACCGAACAATGATTCTTATTGCTTCGTAATTTTGATTGATTCGCCAATTTAATCAGTAGTTTCCTTCGTTTTTTCTACAATTCTAGAGAGAGAAAGCGGAGTTGAAAAATAAATGTTACGACTGTTTTTTTCAACGCGATTTTTGGTTGTGTTTTGAATTTGCGCGTGTTATTTTAATCTGTGGTATTTCATTCATTAATCCTCAATCCTCAAATATTTAGGAGTTCTCACCGGATCCCGACTCTCTATCTATCGCTATATCTATCTATATTATTAAACAAAGCTTTTTTCGAGCGATTTCATTGACTAGCTTTTACGAACCACTTATAATTAATCTATTCAGTTTTAATTATTTTGCAATTTAAAGGATAATATATGAATTTTAACTCAACAACAATATTTAGGTGAGCTCCTTGCAAATTGATCCAAAAGATAGAGTTTGTATAACCAAAATCATAGAGTTTGTGTAACTAACGATTGCAATAATCTAATAATTTTTAAATATAGAGAGGAAGTATATTAGTTTTACTAAAACTAAAACTGCAATAAATATGGCTACGTGAAACCTATTTGGGTAGGACATAATGTCTATATGATAGTGTATATATAACCGCTTCTCATACATACAAATCATGGTAGATTTCCCTTCAATAACCAAATTTGTCCCATGTTTTATGTAGTAGAAGTACTATATAATCTATATGTTATATATTTACGTGCAAGATGTTGATTAAGAATTTTTTACTAATGATTTTTTGTGTGCGTTAATAGGATGAAGATGTGACGGATATGGTTTCTAAAGGTATGCTTAATCAATGATATTGTGTGGTTTTGATGATCGATCTACCCTACTTGATTTATTCACTGTTTTTTTTGGTAGAATGTGAATTATATTAATAATAAGAGCAACTAAACATCCTTACATATGACTTTATAATTGAGAGCATAACAACACAGCCATAGCCATTACATTTTCTAATTAACCTTATAATTTTATAAACTATTGCAGTGGACCCTAGATACGATGATTTGGAATGGATCGTGAATGGATGTTTGTTGATCGTTTGGACCCTAGATATAGGAAAGGGGTGGACCATTTTGTTAGACAAGCTATTAATAATGCAGAGAATGTTGAAGAAATTTATTGTCCATGTGTGAAATGTGGGAATAATGTGTTTCTTGATGCTGGAGAATTGAAAAGTCACCTCTTATGTAATGGGATTGACAAAGGTTATACAAGGTAGATTTGGCATGGGGAGGATGTGATACCTACTATGTGTAGTAATTTAGAGGACGATAGCGAATTTGAGGGAGATGATTTTGATGAAAATTGCGATAGAATAGACGATCTGATTAATGATTTGAAACAATCCACTGAAAACCAAACCTACACAGAAATGTTTGATAGGCTAGCTAGTGATGCAGTTAAACCACTATATCCAGGTTCAAAATTTACACTCCTATCTGCAACTTTAAAATTATATAGTTTAAAGGCGAAAAATGGATGGAGTGATAAAAGTTTCACAAGTTTGCTTGAGTTGTTGAGTGAAATTTTACCACCTGGCAATGAACTCCCTAAGCGTACCTATGATGCTAAGAAAATTTTGTGTCCAATGGGAGTTGAGTATGTAAAGATACATGCCTGTCCTAACGATTGTATTTTGTATCGAAAAGATTATAAAGATCTAAACCAGTGTCCAAAGTGTGGGGCTTCACGTTACAAGTTGAAGACAAAAAATTCCAAAAAAAATTTAGGGGTCCCTGCTAAAGTCTTGTGGTATCTTCCCATTATCCCTAGATTAAAACGACTTTTTGCAAATGTTAAAGATGCTGAAAACTTAATTTGGCACGCTGAAGGTAGAGTTTCCGACGACAAAATTCGTCATCCGGCTGATTCAACTCAGTGGAAAACAATAGATTTTTTGTTTCCTGAATTTGGATCTAATGCTAGAAATTTAAGGATTGGGTTATGTACCGATGGTATGAATCCGTTTGGTAGTCTTAGTAGTCAGTGGAGCACATGGCCGGTTTTGCTCACAATTTATAATCTTCCTCCTTGGTTATGCATGAAGCGCAAATATCTTATGTTGTCACTACTGATTTCGGGGCCTAAGCAACCTGGAAATGATATAGATGTTTACCTAGAACCATTGATTGATGATTTGAAGTTATTATGGGATAAAGGCGTAGAGGTTTATGATGCATACCATGCTGAGACTTTTAACCTACGTGCCATGATATTTTGCACCAATAATGATTTCCCGGCTTACGGCAACCTATCTGGTTATAGCGTTAAAGGGGCTAAAGCGTGCCCAATTTGTGAGAAGGAGACAATTTCTGATCGTTTAGTTCATGGTAGAAAGAAT
>JAGPOY010001120.1:0-18799 GCA_018983105.1 Silene uniflora
TGGTGTTTGTTTAGGCGGCAGAAATGAAGGTGAAGGAGGGTGACGGTAAGGTGATTATAGGGTTTAGGTCAAATTAGGTTAGGGTAAGAGTGAATATGGGTTGGGTAATTCGGGTAAAAGCAAATGGGTAAGCGGGTAAAAGATTTATAACATTGTTAACCCAATGCCACAAAGCAACCCGACTCATCTCTCATGACATAAACCCGTCTTAACTCCTAATATAAAATACGGGGTATTACAACTTTTAATTGGGTTTTATAAATTTCTTTGATGGAGGCATTGACGACAAATCCTACTCATCAAAAAGACGAGTACATCTACGTGATACAGAGACATATAACAGTGTAAAAAGTTATCTAACCGAACATACTTGACAAAGATTTGGTAAGGTGGTTGGCGGTTGTTTATATACTATGCTCGTAATACATTTCTTTTTTTTGAAAACAAGTAACTTCATTAATTAGAGATTAAGAACATCCAGGGCAATAAACGGTTCAACACGCACCGGAACCGACCCATCCCAATACCGCGTCACATACTCAATCGGTAAAAGGTGAGCCAATTCATGCGCGACTACATTACCATCTCTACGAGTAAACCTAAACTGAATACAACTAAAAGAACTAGCTAAATAGGACACGGATTTGCCTACTCTTCCAAAGTAATTTGTTGGAAAGGACTTCGACTTTAGCATTGTTACCAGCGTCATACAATCCGACTCGAGCACCACATTATCAAGACTCATTTGTTGTATCATTTTCAACCCAAAAGCTGCGGCCATCGCTTCAGCAACCTCCGGACACCACTGATCGCGGATCTGTTGGACCCCCATACGCTCGACCCTTCCGGTATGATCCCGAACCACCACCCCCAGACCACACCCCGCCTCACCCATAACAGCTGCATCCACATTCAGTTTCCATTGCCCCGCCACTGGAGGAGTCCAAGTCACCCTCTGCTTCCCAAGTTCAGGCCAGGTCGGTCATCCCCACAAATAGGTTGAGCCATCTGCCAAGCCTAAAAAAAACTCAGCGCTTTTTCCACCACGAACAACGGCTCCGTTCTGACCTTCCCATGATAGGCCTCATTTCGATATTTCCAGCTTGCCCATAAAATCACCAAGCATTTAACCGCAGCTTCCCCCTTAACCCGCTGCAAAACATTGTCAACCCAAGCCACGACACTACCGCCATAATCACACATGAGAGCCTCCTCCTCCATACCCCCCACCTCCCACAGAATCTGAGCAAAGGGGCAGCCCAAGAGCGCATGAACATCACTCTCGATCTCCCTCAAGCACCGCTGGCAAGTCGGTCAGCATCTTTGACTCGATTTTGAACATTTAGTCCACACGGAAGCGCTCCTACACAAGCTCACCACACAAAAAAATTAATTTTCAGGGGCAGTTTTTGGCTCGTAATACATTTCTTATTGCTTGGTATAAGGATTTCAATGTGATAGAAATTGACAGTCTTTCAACGTGATATAATTCTATTAGCTTTACAATTTCATCTATACGGTTGCTTACATTAATTATTAATTTACATCTTGTCTTGATCATTATTTCTAAATTAAAAAATAGTTCAGGTAGTTTCGGAGAGTTTGTAAAAGTTGTAACTAATGAAATCGCTCGAAAAAAGTTATGTTTAATAATATACTCCCTCCCATTCACTATAATTGTCCCTTTTGGGTTTGACACGGTACTTAAGGAAATTATTAGAATAAGAGTAAAAGAGTTTTGTGGAGTTGGTGATAAGAGAGAGGGATGAATTATTATGAGTTAAATAAGGAATTGTGGGGCCAAAATATTAAAGAAAATAATAAAATAGGAGTAAAAGAGTTGTGTGGGGTTTGATGAGAGGAGAGAGGGATGAATAAAATATGAGTAAAACTTACCAAAAAAGGAAATGGGACAATTATTTGAATAATCCGTTTATGGAAAGAGGGACAATTATAGTGAATAGGAGGGAGTAGATAGATAGATGTTTTAATGGTATTTGGCTTAAAAAAAAAAGGCCAAATCAAATTTCTAATCAAATTCTTGCAAGTATTGAATTATCGATTAAGGCTAGACTTATACTCTCTCCATTCAACTCCACTTTACAGGTTTCCTTATTTAGCTAAAAAAATGACAATTTTATTCTTATTGAAAATCTATATTTACAAAAAATGCTACCCAAACCTACCATAAAACCCCACTTTTATGTTTTTTTTTAATATTTTAACCTCTTCTTTCTCTTTCTCATGTACATTTAATACTTTTTTTTAATCTGTTTTTTAATATTCGCGTAAAAACCAAAGTTGTAAGGTGGAGTTGAATGGAGGGAGTAGTAAAATCGTACTTATAAAATAACAATCGATTTTGCATTTTGTAAAACGGTGTTATGGTCCAATAGCGGGCGTGAAAGCGTGATGAAATCCACCATCTAACTTCCCTTCTTTATTTATTCCCTATACAAAAGTCCTCACGAAAAGATTCTGAAATATATCCATCCATCCCACTGAGTTGGTGACTGTTATGGCCTACGCTCTTCACTACTCATCACATCCGTCTCCTTTCAATTTCGCCGCCGCCGTCGTCATCATCGGAACTAATCAGAACCTCCGACACCTGAACTGTGAATTCTCTATCTCTTTTATATATCTTCATTCCGATATTCCTAACTATTTAATTCCTGTTTTACGCGTTTGACCTAATTTACCACTCATTTTCTGATATCCTTCTTCTCTATTTTGACTTAATTATATGCTCTAGATGGTACCCTTCCGTCCCCGTCATTTGTTTACCTTCGATTAAAATACCTCTTTTTTGGTTATGGTGTTTAATTTCAGTCAATGTTTTATTCCACTGAAATTGATTTTTTTTTTTTTTTTGTGTGTTCGATAGAAATTATGTAGTGTTTGCTTTCTCAAACACTTGTATGCGCTACGCCTGTTGAATTTATGTGCAGACTGTGTTTTCATCATCGTTTATTCTCAACGGCGATTCTGTATCTGATTTTCATAAACATTTTTCTGCACTACACTGCTGATTATTCTTGTCCAATTGTGTTTTTATGAGCATTTGTATGCGCTGCGGTTTGATATGATGGTATGTAGAACATCATTATTACAGACCTATGTTACTCTGACTCGGTTCTAAGTGTTGGAGTATCGGACACGGTTATTTTCAGCAAAATTTTCAGTTTTTTTGGTCTAGAATGATGTCTTGTCGTGTTGAACACGCGACTAAAGCGAAGTGTTAGAGTAACTTAGATGACGGGCTCATATTTTGAAGCCCCTCCGGAATAGTTCAAATTAGAATTTTATTGGATGGACTGGATGGTTGAAATTTTCATTGGTGCGAGCGAAATTGTATTTACTTGGTGTTGGAGACCGAATTTTGAATGCATTTGTTAATTTTAATCATACTATGTAATTTATTAATGAAATCTATCAAATTTTGTAGAAATATGTGGTTCTGCATGGATTAGTGAGATTATTTACTGATGTATGCACCAAAAAAATATATGAATGTTATATTGTTTTTAGAAAACCATCTACTCCTAGAACTCTATAAGGGATTAATCCATATCGGTGTACATGGTGGATTTCTTTTCAGAACCTCCTCTGCAGTAGTCGACACAGCTTGAAAAAAGAACAGAACTGTTGGAGTTGAATAGGCAGTAGTAATCCAACTTTGAGTAATATAAAAGAAATTTAAATCCGTCTGTTTAAGAGCTGATTTTTCATCTATTTTCTATAACTGATCGTTTGAGGTGGATCATTTGCCGTTTTTGTTATTGTGTATTTTGTTGATTCCAATTTCATAGGAAATTTGTTGCCTCTTGCCTGCTCATTGGTTTTGGCAGTCTTGAAAGCTTTATATTCATGTATATGACTCAATATTTTTCATATAGGCCTTTGAAACAACTAGAAGTATGACTGATGCAATTGATTTAAGTGGCGATGCTGGTGTTTTGAAGTCTATTTTAAGGCGAGCAAAAGACGATGCCGTTGGCCCAACAGATGATTTGCCTGTTGTGGATGGTACTTTTTCTGTTAAAAGTTTTGCCATGTATAATTCAAATGATGTACAATTTCCGACTATTCCTTATTTCTGATGGACTGGAAAACCTTAAAAGAGTGGAGCAATGAGCTGCTTCTTGAAGTTTGAGATGACTTCTAATGTTTGCCATGTGCAAAACATATGGTTATTTCATCCCTTCTAATGGGGCAAAAGCAATTGCTTTTACTTGACTAAATCTGGCTTTTGCATTCTGTTCTAGTGTGAAATAAAGGATTTGTACATATAATTCTCCATCACCCACATTTCAAAATAGTTCCATAAACTGCTGGGTCTGTGGCGGGATGGTATTTTGAATCTGTTTTAGTTAGTTTTGACTTATCTAGCCTTATGCCAACTTTTGTTGATGGCTTAAATGCGTCTTTATTGAGCAGTCCGCTATGAGGGCGTCCTTGCAGAGACAGGGGATGTTTTTGATACTACGCATGAAGATAACACTATCTTCACCTTCGAGATAGGCAAGGGCTCAGTAATTAAGGCATGGGATATTGCAGTCAGAACAATGAAGGTATTAATAGGCTTTGCCATTTCCCTCCCTTGTATTATATGGACTATGGAACCTTGAACTATTTCCCAAGTAAATTTGAAGCAATTCGATCTTCCCAGGTCGGTGAAATAGCCAAGATTACTTGCAAGCCAGAGTATGCGTATGGAAGTGCTGGCTCACCACCTGACATACCTCCCGAGTACGCCCCTCTTTCGATAATTTTATCATTAATCTATTTGTCATGGAAAGTTATAGCCAGTGTTTCATTATGGTTTCATTTAATCAGTAAAGCTCTTGAGAGTATAATCTAGTGCCAGAAGGCAGCGCTATAGTTTACATCCATGAAATCGTAACCCAAAAGAAATACTGAGTGTGTTCTGACAAAAACACTGGAAGCATTTGTTCATGCTTTAATCAATCTCATAAATAGTAGTACATGTTTTAGCTTAAGCAGATCTCTTAGAGTTTGGAATTTAGTTTCTCCCTTCTATTACTTAATTCAGTTTGTGGCCCTGATTTCATGCTCTGCTGATGTTCAATAATATAGGGCAACCCTTATCTTTGAGGTGGAACTATTAGCCTGCCGCCCACGCAAGGGTTTAAGCGCCGGTGGTGCTGCAGATGAAAGGACCAGACTGGAGTAAGCATATTATCGATTCTAGTATTTCCTTAATTTTGGCGTATTTTATGCCTCTTTTGCTGTATTTTAATGACACTGTTATCAACGAACAAGGGAGCTGAGAAAACAAAGAGAAATGGCATCTGCTACTAAGGAAGAAGAGAAGAAGAAGCGCGAAGAAGCTAAAGCTGCAGCTGCTGCTCGTATCCAGGCTAAGATGGAGGCCAAGAAAGGGAAGGGAAAGGGCAAGGCAAAATAGGTATATTTATGCCCTTTTTATCTCTCATATGAACAATTATAAAAGTGGTTTAATTTGCGTTCTTGTTGTAGAGACATGTATGATGGTTCTTCGGATTAGCGTTTTGCTTTAGATGGCACTGTTTTGTAAACCATAGTATGGTTCTAAGTTCTAAACAATGTAAGATGGTCTTTTTCCAATCTGCTCACTACTTGTATAAAATTAAACCATAAGTTGGATTTCTTGACCAATCAACAAACAAACTACTGGAAATATTTTAGAATGGAGAGAGCAAACAAGTTAAAGACAAGTGGCCGTGAAACCATCTAACAGAACTCTGGTCTATGAAGACGTTCAATCTAATAAGGGAAAATAGTTGTAAAAAAAATACATCCCAGTGATGTTTCAACATTTAGCAGATCAGTTGGGGATGTAATCGAGGGGTTTAGAGGAAGAGGGTAAGTTGGTTGTGAACAATAGTGATTTCTGGAGCTTGTGTGTTTGGAGATTGGAGTAGAGCTTGAGGAATGATAAAGCGTTAACTCTGACTTTGTTGGTGTAAATGGAAACACAAGACTTTTCTCTCTCTGCTCGGAAGCGTAGGTTTAGATTTTTAATCAAAGTTGGGTTGAGTCAAATTATCATAGACCCTATCGAGGATGAATCATGAAATTAACACTTTAGTAACCAGAGAATCGGGATACTACTGCTAGCTCTATCTGTGATAACTACTCGTAATTCACAAGCTATTGCTTCTTGGTTGTACCTTTGACTTACCATATAAGGGAGCATTTAAGGATGTCGGGTTAATGTTACAATTGCTGTTTCTGCATGATTATGCTGAAAGCTAGAACAATCATTCTTTCCTGTACTTAGGCTAAGTTTGTGCACCGCTTTTAATTAGTTTAGATTGAGAGTAGGCAACTCGACGTAGAAGGATAATCATGTCCTGTTTATTTATTTGTCACTTTGGAAAAAAGAGTGAAAATCTTAGGATTTTGGGATTCTTTTGCTTGGTCACTCAACTATAAAAGTCGGGAAGAAAAATACATATTGATAGAATACAAAAGTACAACTCTTTAAAAAATTCTACCAGGCATGGCTAAGCATGGTAGCTACTAGCCTGTACATTGCTCTGAGAGATGTTGGTTAGAACAGTATGGTAATTGGTAAATACCGCAAATAAAATAAGAACAAAGAAACACTCAATTATTCTCAAACACAACTGTTGGAAAATTGAAAAACACTCGATTATTCTCAGCGACGCAACCCTTCGGAAAATTCCGTAGAAAACCTGTTGTCAGCACTTCGGGAGATCAGCAGGTGGTGGAAGCAGCTTTTGATTAGGCAGCTCCCCATCTAAGACCACCCAAGCCATTTTCAGCCCCCAACTGGTGTGAACTTCCAAGTGGCAGTGCATGAACCATACCCCTAGCATACAATTCACGATTAGATTAGTCAATGTACTATAATGGTTTACATAATTGTTTACTAAAATACGAGTGTAATGGTAAAGCTGACCGTAAAATGACATTGTTATGAGCTTTCTAGTCATTTAGGTGAGTTTTTGATTCGGGTATTTAAAGTTGTGGCGAACCCTACATCATATGTTAGGCCAACTTACCAGGATTATCTGCAAAGAATCGTATGGCGACCCATCCTCCAGCAGGCACACCAACGGTGTTCCTCTCAACAGGATCAACGAGATTGAACTTAGCTGTGTCTTTCTTAGGATTGAAATTTCCGAACCCTTGACCAACCACAAAAAAGTTGAATCCATGAAGGTGAAGGGGATGGCTTTCCGCACCAAGAATGCTAGTATCTTGCATGATTAGCTCCACGCTCGTGTTAAAAGGAAGAACAACCACTTTTGTTCCATTCATCACCATAGTGTTGTTGGGTGGTGTACCAGTGTAGTTAAAGGGAATAAGAGGCGAGGAAGGGAAGTCGGTTGTGTAAACTCCTAGTGCGTTTTGTAGGGAGTGAGTTTGGAGAAAATGGGTTTGGAGGAGAGCCTTGGTGGGCATGACAAAGGAGATATTGTTAAATGCTGCACTAAACATAGTTTTGTTTTGTGGTCCTTGACAAGTATGGTTTTTCGGGCATGGATTTGTTCCTAATCCAACTGTGAAGAAGAAGTGTTTGTCAACATATTGTGGCACATTAGCGGGGTATTGAGCGTTTGCTAGGCTTCTAAGCTTGTTAGTATAATTGGTAACAAATTTGGTGTCTCCTAGAGCAGGAAGAGAAGGTTTGAAGAGAGTAAGGTTTTTGTTTGGAGTTGATTTTAGTGGGTGGTGGTATTGCAGGATTCCGGCAACGGTGGAGTTGTCGAAAGTGCCATTTCCTGTAACATAAGGTCGAGCCATCATGAGGAAGTGAGCGTTGGGGTGATAAGGTTTCGTCTTGAGAAGAATGTTGGATGTTTGCCCTGGAGTTATGATGATTGTGTCGGTTTCAAAAGGCTTGACGTAGACAGCGTCAACGTCGACTACTGTGAGAGTGTGGTTAGCAATACTGAAGAAAAGTTCGTCATTGAGTGCAGCGTTGATTAACCTTAGGAGATAGGTTTTACCGGGTTTCACATTCAATTTGAAGGTATCTACAAGTAAAGATGAATGAGTTAGTGTTTTGACTAGCCAACAATCAACATACACAAATCTCCTCATCAAATCATACTTTTCCGACATCCTGAAATGTACCTTTAGCCGAGCAGTTGTATAACGGTCCAGGAAGGCCATTTATAGTGTAAGCATCAGATACATTTGGGCCACCTCCGGTTTGAAGAGCTTGTGTAATGACAGCCTCAGGATCTGCATTCCACCACTCTCCTGCAATTGTCATACATAAGATACAAAGACAACATGTTAACTTTGGGTTTATCATCTGCTTTTCACCACTCCTGCAATCGAGTGTAGGTTGTCGAAATAAAAGAGCAGTGGTACCAGGTGTGGCTCATAATAGTTAGCAACGTACCGAAAATCACAGGAACTTCCTTATCAGGCTTGGGAAATGGGTACGGGACACCGAGTTTGGGGAGGATAATGATGGGGCCATAAAGAGTAGATCTGAGCCAAGAAATGTGGGCATGCCACCAAAGTGTGCCTCTTTGCCCAACAATGGTGAAGTTGTATACAAAAGACTGCCCAGTTTGTATCGGGCATTGGGTTATATATGCCGGTCCATCAGCCCATCCACTCCGAAGCTGTCTGATCCCATGCCTGTTCACACAAATCACACGTCAAACCTTTTAACATAGCGCTTATTGAGGAAAGAACGTTCATTCGCCGCCTTGCATTTGAAATAATTCGTGTTTGTTTAGATGTGGAAGTCGGGGGTTGGTTCAGATGGTTTGAGATCATGGTAAACTCGGATTATGTCTGGTAAATACATTCATGGTTATAATTTCTCAGGTCAAAATGTTGAGCAAGAACACCAAATCCTTAAAAAAGAGTTGATGACACTATGTGATACTGTGTTTCATCTTCGCAATGTGGATACAAGCGAAAGGATGGTACGAAACTCGCTTGCAATTTGCAAATGCCGTATTAATGCATTACTTGACGGTTTTCGTTCCAATCGGCCATACTTTTATTTAAGGATATATGTTGCAGATAGTTACCAGTGGATGGTGATATTATTTGGGACATGGTTAACAACTTTAACAACGAGCCTATCACCCTCTCGCGCAACAATGCGAGGCCCGGGAAACTGGCCATTAACAGTGACAATACTCTTGGAATGGCATAATCTTGACACATTTTGCATTTTGATCTACAAGCAGAGTTTTCAGCAACAATTTCGTTAGAAAAACATATAACGATTACCATAATTACGAATAAATTTTAGAGATTCAGGCAAATTAGTTCAAATACATCAAACTTATAGTGCCTAGTGACACCAGTGTAAGTTGCACCAACAACATTGCTGGAAAGCATCAAGCAGGCCACGCTCGAAAGAGCGAGGAGCAACAATCGTAAAACCGTCATTGTTATGGCAAAACGAGAAGCTTAATAAAGAGCGTGTTTAGTGAGAGACGATGAGAGAGCTAGGTTAAGGATGATGATGGATTCTGCAACTGTTGAACTTATATAGGATGTATGGAGAAAATTAGGTGAAAAAATATATGGAAATGGAGGTTCCAGCATGGATTGTGGAACAATTAGGTTGTTAGATTGTTACTTTTAGAGTGACCGTAAAGTCTATTGTTGTATAGATTACATATATCCAGAAAATTTACCAAGTATGATTGGTCAATTTCAAGTTGATGTCAACCCTTTTTCTTCAAGTTTTGGTTAACATTGGATTATGTTTGTGATGTTAACTCTTGATGGTGATCAATGAAAATACACTTGAGTGACTCCTCTCTTACTAGTGACTCTACTCCCTTCGTCCCAGCCCAGTCAATAGTTTACGTTTGCTTTATCTTTCCCCTCACAAAATGAAGTAAACGTAAACTATTCTGGCAGAGGGAGTGTGAGAGAAATTTAAAAGATTGCACCTTTGTAATTTACTCCATCTATCTCGGAGAATAGTTTACATTTGCTTTATTTTGTTATGGAAAACTAAAGCAAACGTAAAATAATTTAGTGAATCAATTGTAGTTTAGTGTACATTGGAGGGACTATACCCCTGAATAATTGATGTAAAATAAATGAAATAATGTTTAAAGTAATAAATGAAATGGTTAAAAGTATTAACCGATACATGTAGGATTGTCCCTTTTTGTGACATCCGAAAATTGATTTATTTTGTCGACTTTTTTCATTTTATTTGTATGAGATAATATTCTCTCTGTTCTAATCATTTGATTGTCTTTTTTATTTTTTGTAAGGATTATTTAATCAAATATAAACAAATGATTGAGACGGAGAGAGTAATTATTAAGAAGTATTATTGTTTAAATAATTTCCACAGTTGAATAATATACCAAAAAAGATGTGCTTAAGGACTACTCCAGAAGTGTAGATAGATCTCCAATACGTTTGCATGGTTGCAAGGTCTACGTCCGTACAAGAGTGCATTACAAAATACTACTACTATTCTAATCTAACATACGTTCATGTGAATAGTATTAGACCAAATACCATTCCTTTTAAACTCTTTTTATTATGCTTCAAATTTGCGAGAGACTAATCACAAGTTTCAAGCTAACTCTCAGAATTATAAACTAGTACTACTAGTACTATACTACGTATTAAATTATTAAGAAAGTTATGCACTAGAAAATGTATATATACGATGATGGCCAATTACGTACTAAGGATTCAGATATATATGCATGTCGAATTTTCGAGACTATAATTCAATTTTACAAATTTACACATAGTGCTCGTCAATGTACCGAGTTGAATTCCATATTATTATTTTGATAATAGGATAATTCGAAGGCACTCGTACTAAAGCTAGATCGTATATGAATCTTCGTGCCAACCAGCTTCGACCTTGAATTTGCATACAGGGCACGTTCCCTGTCGTCTAAGCCATGGGTCTATGCAATCAGCATGGTACTGCATAAATTAGAAGAAACTAATTGAGATGCAGCGGTATGTTTGTTACAGTGCATCTGGTAATAATAATGGTACTGATTTGCTCCCAAGTTTCGATCTTTTCTAGTAGATTGCTCATGTTTTCCTTTTTATGAGCAACTCTGATATCATACAACAATGAAATAGTGAAGTAGGTGGAAGCGAGTCTCAAATTATCCTTCCTGATTCTTGATCAGGGGGCCTAATTGTGTTTGCGAGACCAACCAATGTAAGCGAAAGCTTGTTACAGTTGCCCTAACTTTATTATGAATAGGATGATTAGGTCTCTAATCAGGATCTTAATCATCGACGGAGAGGAGGAAACTCCAAATCCGCTACTTTGTTCTACTTTTTCTCGGATCTATACTTTGCAATCAATCTTTCCTTTCTAATCGGTATTTCTTATCTTTCTTTACTTATGTTATTTTCACGTAGCTAATTCCCTTGCTGGGAGTTAGGTGACCCATGTTATGCTAGGATAGTAATCGTATTAGGTTGTGCTTTTAGGATCTATGATGTTATGCTGCATATAATCGTTTTAGCCTAATTGAGTCGACGCAGTTAGACTTTTGACTGTAGTAAGCCTTGACCTAGACCGAAAGGTTGGAAAGGGTGAGACTCGTAGCAAACATTAGGGCACGGTAGTGAGGGAGAGAGCTAAGCTATTTGTGTTTTAGGGCGAATTAAGGACCGAAAGGCGACGTTCGTTACCCCTTAGATCGTATTTGCAATAACCCGACTTAGATTACTTGACTTAATTAACATGACGAACCGAAGCTTGTTACAGTTCAGCGCTTCAGCTATTCATGCATACACAGCGAAAGCTTCTAAGAGAAACACGGGAGATTCTTCAGGTGGATCTAACTCACCTGGTAAGCTACGGACGAGTTCTCCTGCATTTACTTGCTCCAAGCATATGATACATGTTAGTACATTTTCAAAGCTTCCCACAGAACTGTCGATATTGATCGCGATGTCCAGCTGCCTCTGATTTAGGAGAAAGTTCAAATATCACATTTTCATTCAAAACCAGAGAACAACCATGTTGTTTTTCTGTCTCATTTTTCAAATTTTCATTCGCACATGAAATACTAGTGAGTTTGCAGTACTGTACCTGGAGCGGTGAAGAAGGCGATGCTGGTTGAAATGCTCCAATGCCACTGTAAAAGAGGAAGCTTATTAAATGGAATTTATTATTTATTATTGAAATAATTCGGTCATAAACACAGAAGAATCAGACATCTAACCTTTGGGGACGAGGAGCTTTATACTTGTGGAGGGGAAGAACATCTATCTGCTCCTCGCTCAATGAGTAAACTGTAGGCGGATAATCTGCATCTAGTGTTCTCAATGAATCATAATCTATGAAATATAAATAAGAGATGAACTCGATATAAACGAAACTCTTTTTCAACACAAGGCCAAAAACTTGGCATTATTACCTAAATCATCCAATTCTTGGTCCAGAAGAGCAAGCTGCAGATGTCCTCTGGATGCAAAAGCAGTCGATGGTGGCATTTGCAACCAAAGTTCTGTATGACGAAGTAGATTACTAGCTGCGCGTGCCTGAGCTTGAAGTTGTTGACATGTTGCGTACATTCTTAGGCAGGTCGCCATAAAAAAGAAGCCAAATGCAAGCCAGAGCTTCATATCGAGTCAACAGGAAACATATCAGATTCCGAACTAACTGAACACACAAAGATGTACGCAAATCAGCTTGCATTAGATAAGAGGTCTACACCTACCAACAAACTTGGCGAAACTTGTTGAGGATTCAGTACAAGGACGAGCAGTAGCACTGCAACAACGAAATTAAGCAATAAGAACACGCCAAATCCTAAGCATGTGAAGTAATGCACTAAATCATATGTGAGACGGTCTTACATATGAAACCAACCCGTAAAATATCATCAGAAGAGAAAACCATAAGAGGATATGATTGGGGTCTCACATATGAGAATGTCTTGTACAAGAGACCCGCTAATGGCTAAAATCGGAAAAATGAGACACAAAACAAAAGGTATTACCAGTAATAAGGAATGCAAACGAGTTAGTATCAAGCGGCCTGACTGCATTGATACGCTGATAACGCAAAAAATTAGACGAAAAAACATACATTCAGCGAAACATTAATGTCATAAGAAACATTCACAAAAACCTGTATACTAATTACTAAGCAACATACCACATGCTGCTCCGGGACTACCCCAGGGAATGAACTTTCGATATCAGCTCGAGTCCCTCGGAAAATAAAACTCATGACTGTTTACTTAACCAAAAACAAGATCAATCTCAAGTTTCTTTGCAGAACAATTTATAATACTGTAACAATCAACACAAGTAATAATAAGGAATAAACTTACTGCATACAATGAACTTGTCACATGAACACAACCTCTATAACTTGCAATAAATACAAATACATTATGATTTGAAATAAAGGGATCAAAGCTTAAAAGTTCTATTTTGAGTCAAATAAATGTATAATTAATATGCTCCAAATTTATAACCCATCAAACACCCCCTTTTCTCCAATTTTTAATTCTTTTCCGGATTCGAACTCTATAAAACGCCCTAATATTAAACAAGTTCAAAGTGATCATTTGATATTAATTTCCATTGAAGATATTGTTTTAAATTGAAGGACAGAGGACTTGTGATTTAAATATGCTCATGACTAACATAATATCTAAATTTATTGGTTATGTTAATCATCAAATACTAGTGTGGGTGCCCCCGGCTTCGCCCGGGCTACCTCTATTTAGTATTAAAATATATTTTCAATTAACTAAAACTACTATGATACGGAATATATCTTAAAATTACAATGAAATAAATTATGAGACATATTCACTACTACCGCTATTAACATTATACTTTTATTACATTCGTTATTATTAATTTTACGTTCGCTATTCCCGCCGTAATTATTACCTAATTATTGTTACTTTCAGTACTTGTACTTCAATATTGATAATTTCACTGCTCTCATTGTTACTTCTGTTACTTTCACTACTCTCGCTCGCTGTTCAAATGAGTGATTACTATTATATTAATATATCCAATGTTACTATAATTCTTTTCAGTGCTAATAGAAATACTTTTACTCTTTAAGTATCCAATGAGTGATTACTATATCCAAGGTTACTTTTATTATTACTTTCATTACTCGAAATAAATATATTACATACATGCATTAAATATATTACATATATGCATTAAATTAATTAAGTTGAAATAATCATGGAATATTATATTTTTTGAAAATCAGCTTGATTTATTTAATTTTTAATATTTTCCAAAATAAAATATACTTATATTATATTTGTTTATTTAAAATAATTAACATATTTATACTAATTAATAACATAAGTAGGACATGTCTATTTTAAGGAAAATCACCATATTCCGGTGTTCTCTAAATTTATACTTTAACCAAAACTATATAATATTTACATTGAAGTCCCTTCTTCAGGTCCATTGCACAGTGCTATTGATTTAAAACTATATAGTATAATTAATTTGTATAGATTTATTTAATTGCATTGAAGTATTGTTTGAGGGTAAGAAAAATGTGAGTTAAATAATGAAAAGTAATGGGTAAAAGTGGGTTGAGTTGTTAATAATGAAAAGAGCAAAGGGTAGAAGTGTCATAAATATGTCAAATGGGACATTTGTGTGGGTAAACAAAATTGGCAAATGGGACATTAGTTATGGGTAGGAGGGAGTATATAGTATTGATTAACGCAAGGAATAAGTTTTAAGGAAATAAACGAGGGTATTCAAATCATCTTTCTCGGAAAGAGATATCAATTTGGAAAAAAAAAAGTCATTAAATGAGCTTGTAAACACGAGTTATAACCTCTTAAAGTTAAGTTTTCCTGTTCAAAACTTTGAGTATTTCATGCCAAATATCAAATTTCGGGAGTACCGCGTAAATTTTCCAGACTAAGAAATAATCCCAGGAGGGTTGGATTCGGGCCACGACGGACCCCCTCACAGTAGAAACCAGCATCTGGAATACTTGGCCCACATAATTAAGTAAGAGTCAAATTAAGCCCAAAAGAAGACGATGCAAGTTGGTCATGATTCATGAACGTCGTTGTAAAGGCAACCAACAGGCAACAGGCAACAGGCAACAGGCAACAGGATCAACATTCCAATTCCAAATATCTAAATTGAGTCAACTTCGACATTCCATGCACGAGTTCAGTATATATTTCTTAAGACGTGAAAGTTAAACGATGGATGAGTCTACTATCCTGTGAGTGTGAGTTGACTTAGAATTGAGCTCATTCATTAAGGATCTATCTCATATAAGGATTGCAGATAGTTTAATAGGAGTCTATTTGAGTTTATCCATGATTTTTCTAAATTGGATTAGACATTGTTTGGTAAACGATACATATTGGTCAGTTTTTAGCATATTCAAAGGATTGTAGATATACTTTAATAGGGCCTTAGTCAAAGTTCGAATCAAACTTGGACATAGTACTTTTGATCCCAAATTCGGAAAAAAAAATGAAATTGTATCTTCATAGCAATAACTAATAAATACTTCCCCCATCCAAACCAAAGATAACATTTGATTTTTGGCACTATTCGTGGCCGTAGAGAATCTTTGATAGTATTCTTAATCTATAAGACAAATTATAGTCACGTGTGATCTTGTTTGATTTATCGTCATGAATGCTATAAGAATATCAAATTTTTATAATTTTTAATAACGTGTAACTAAAGATATTAACGTTGCAAAACGTGTTTCGGCAAGTGTGAAAAAATAAGTGTTATCTTTGGTTTGGATGAGAAGGATTATTAAAGATACTTATGAAGCAGATAGCCAGATAATGAATAATGGAAGATATCTTTAAAATAAAGGGGCCCAACGAGGTAAAGATCAAGAAACCATGGTTAAGAAAAATAATTTATTGAATTGACATTTTTTTTCTTTTGACAACAATTATTGAATTGACATTTGAATCACTAAGCAAGTAGCAACTTCTGGCAATTTCGGAGTAAGATTCTTTTTCTTTTCTTTTCTAATTATCTATCTAATTTATCTAATAACTTTATCTGAAATAGTATTATTTTACTGCCACTTATCATTCATGGCTTTACCGCTTTAGATTGATCGTTACATCATTAATCTATTGCGAGTTTAAGAGTTTGAATCTTTTTCTTTACTTGCCTAAACATTACTAGCAACTACTCCCTCCATTTAACAATTATCACCCCATTTCTCCATTTTCTTTTAACAGAAATCAGAGTCCATGAAAGAAGATGTTTTACTGTAATCATGCATATCTGGGAATATATACATGTAAATATACTTGTGCATAAAGGCAACTTACATAGCTGGCAAATCTAGAGAGTCTTGTATTGGGCAGTTGGGCACCATCTAACAAATATCATTACCTACTAAACATATTTACCAACCCATTATCAGCAGGGGCGAAGCCAAGATATATTCTATAGGGTAGCGAATTTATTGTATATATTTTCCGATTAAAATAAGCAAAAACATAAAAACATGTACTCTTACGAAGTAGTAATTCTTAAGAAATGGCATGTTTCTTATTATTCATAACAATTTTATATTTTGACATGAGGAAATAAGACGAAATATTTTTACAACCATTGCTTTGTGTTTGTTGATATTTGCGAGTTTAGCCGTTTATTCGAAAAACTCCGATGACCATTATGCATTACTAACAAAAAAGTCAAGGGGAAAATTATAACATATGACAAGCAATTGCATATATAATCCTTTTCCTATAAAATATGGGAAGTTTGGTTACTGTAGCTTAGGAATAGTGGTTTCCTTATGAATAGTGCACTTCCTTAGGAATAGTAGTCAATCTCGTCCGTCCATTCAGCCCGTTGCTTCATCCTGGCCTCTCGTTCTGTCCTGCTCTCATCTCCTCTGTCCGTTTCGGCTATTGAAGATCGTGGCCATGTATTCCGTTCCTCTATTTCTTGACCATGTTTCCTCCTTTCCTTCTTCTCAAAGGGCGGTCCTTGCGGTGCATCTCATTGCCTTCGCTCATTGCCTTCGCTCATTGCCTTCGCTATTGTAAGCGTGGAACGGGTGGTTATTATTTTATCATTGGAGTTTTGATAACTGGTGGTTTTCATCGTCGGGAGATCTTGTGGTTTTGATGGTGATGATGACGCCGATGGGTGATGACGGCGATGATGATGATGCCGACAACCACACACCAGAAACCAGATTTAACCATCTTCATCGTCGTGATTTATATGCCGAGATCAGGTACCTCTTCTCTCAAATATTCCCTGTATTCTTTAATCTTTAGTTGATTTGGGGATCACCATTAAAGGTTCTTCGCTTTTTTACCCGGCTCCAATCTGATTTGTCTAGCTTTGAATTTTGTGCTTTGCCAATAATAGTCATTCTCCATATAAAACATTAGACTTTACTCCCAAAAACCAGACAAAATCAAACTGAACAAAATCAAGCTGTCTTAAAATCAATGGAGGGGGAAAGGAAGGAATGTTCAAAAGATAGAATTTAATGATGATAAGGAAAATGCAGGGGGAGAAGAAGGTGAATTATTTAATTTTATGCGGAGGATACAAATTTAAGTGGGAATTTGAAGGAATGTAAAAAAAAATAGAATTTTGGAGCCTGGTTCAGCTTCTTCTCGTCACTTGTGTATATTCCGGGTTTCGGTTTCGGTTGAAGGGTTATGATGCTCATGCGGAGACGGAAAGCGCAAAATGAGTGTGTTTGGGATTTTTCTGACTCTGAGGCTACCTTGCCAGATAGGTTACTAATTCCGTCTCGGTCATTTATTTACCTTAAACGTATATTTAATCAAAGTTAAGCAAATGATTGGTTGTTTACCAGAACTACGGCGAGATGTTGTGGACATACTAATGGAGATCACATGAAATGTTTTGCGCTTGAGCCAAGTCCTGTCGCCAGTATCCCATCTATAATGTTCTGGAAACTCGTCGTACAAATACTTGGGTATTTTTGCTTTAGTGTCATTATTGTAGATACGGAAAAACTCAGTCAAAGGGGTTCGCGACCTTCTTTCATTTGCAAGAACAGTTTTCAAATTTTCATGTGGGCGCATCTGTATGCTCTACATATACGACTATAATAAGTAGAATTCATAAATACAGATGAGTGCAATATATTGGGGATGCACTGGTGGGCAATTTGGCTAGGCTGTATGGAATATAGAGTTGATGTAGAAACGTTTGAGGCCAGTTTTACCTCCGAAAGACGACAACTGGTTGGGATATTACTATATTAGTGATGAGATTACAAATAAATATACCAAGATTAGTAAAATGAGCATAAAAGAGTAAATGGAAGGAAGATTGTAAAAAGCGTTTATGCTACAATAGTAGTGTTCCGGGCGTAATTACGAGTGTAATTATGGAGCAAGTTTATGGTACACGTAAGCTCGTAAGATGTGGATGGAAGCTTGACTCTTGTATCTTCCTGCAAAATGAACAAACGGAGGGCACGGCTTGGGACCGTGCGAACTCCCTCCGACGCTCAAGTCAGTGACTTAGAGATAAGTGTAATTGAGGAGAGATAAGGGAGTTAATACCAAATGATGTGAGAGGATATTTTGTGTTGTTGTGATGATGTCCTTCACGTTGAGAGTGGAGGAGTATTTATAGACTTCCCCTTTTGTCCTGTAGTGGCCAAGTGGATGCAACTAGTGGCCAAGTGGACGTAGTAGGTGGAATGTCTGTTCTGCCCTTCGCCGTATGGACTCATGGCAGGCTGGCAGGCACGCATTGTCTACGTGCCCCGTCGGCCGGATGTGAGCTCGCGTAAGCGTCTCTCGGCTGGCTTGTTGTCAGGCCGAGAGAGTCCCTC
>JAGPOY010001121.1:13914-32712 GCA_018983105.1 Silene uniflora
TTGTCCATGAACCTTTGTTTTTTTTTACCAATTTGTCAATATATTTGGCCCAAATAAACCGATAAAATGATTTGAAATGATCGGAGTAAATTCAAGAAAACTTTTCGACTAATTATATTTTTACGTACATTGAACGAATATGAACGGAAAAAATCCGGATGAATCAAACGGATTACTCCATATTACATAGTAGAGTACAATTGAAAATCAATACAACATGCAAACTTTTTTCATTTTTCTCAGCACCATGGTAAAGACACAGACAGATTAATCAAAATGAAGACGCAAATTCCATGAACTCTTGGTCCAATTCAAGGGCTATCATGGTCTCAGTAAACAAGCACACTTCCAAATCAATACTTCCAATGCCGTCACGTGCCGGCCGAACAACCACCTTGCCATCCCTCTTGCTACTGCCCCCACTCCGAGCCGCCACCGGTTTTCCTAACCCAAAATCAACTCCATATATGTCAAACGATGACCCTGTAAAATTAATTACACTATTTTTGTCTTTGTTCGTAACGAACTCATCTAAGCGCAACACAGATGGGTTTTCCATCATTGCCTTCAATCGTTGGGCCGCTACTTTGTGATCATAGCCCAATATACCTTGGTGGATTACCTTAGCTGCCTGGCCCAGCCCATTCTCGATTAACTCACCCACTTTTTGGGTCACCATTAGTAGTTGAGCGTGGTTCCCGAATTGGGCCGGTGGCATAGGCGGATTGAACAGGGCCCTGCAATTGACCGGCACAAAACAAATAGCGCATGCGTGGGGTGGTGATGCCTTTTGGGCTCGGCTAATGCAAATCCAAACCAGTGCGGCCAGAGCTTGGAAAGACGAGATTTTTCCAAGCCCTTCAGACCACTCTGAGTTAACCCGTTTTTTCAAATTAGATAAAGACGAGGGTGTGAAATGGAATATTTTTTGTTTGAGTCGAGGATCATTATCAATTCGACTTATAAACTCGTTTGGTTCAAGGTAGGGTATTTTTTGGAGTAGGTTGCATCCTTGGGGAAGGAAGGGATTGAATATTGGCACGTTATTAGAGAGCGATATAGTCTGTTTTTCATCATTGCTCCGAGCGGCATATCTCACGACATATCTCAGAGAAGGAGTTCACGAAATGCATCAACGAGGTACCAACGCCTATGCAATGGTTCATGGCAATTCCAATACACACCCCATCTTTCAGCTCCGTCAGCTACAATGAGTCGACAATTAATAGTGAACAAGAAAAAAATAAACATATTGTGACCAAAAGCGAATTCTGTGTTTTATTTTTGGAAGTACAACACAAGATGAGATGCGAAAAATAAGAAAATAAAATCCGGACTCATTGAGGCCGACACACAATAATTGTATAGTGCGACATTCAACTTTGAGACCAGCACTAACTTTTGTCAAGGTTTCAACACCGACCTCAAGGTTCAGCAGTAATATTATTTTACCGAAGACTCATTTTTTAATGGCAAAAGGGAAAAACCTTATCATCAAAATCGGTATAATTTTTAGAGATGATTGAGTGTTGTTAAACTGAAAGGACCCGCAGATATCAGTTAGCTTAGATAAAGTTATAAAATGTGATACTCCCTCCGTCTCGATCAATAGTTATCTATTACTTTTGACACAAAGATTAAGGAAAGAGAAATGGGTGAATTTAGACCACACAAAATCTATAACCCCACATGCCCTCAAAAGATGACCACAAAAAATAACCAAATAAGGAAATAGATAACAATTCACTGAAACACCCCAAAATGGAAATAGATAACAAATGACCGGGACGGAGGGAGTACTTATTATCTGAGTTCAAATCTCAGCTACATCAAATTAAATTTGCCCTTGCCACCGGCCTCGTGGCTCCTTTTGCACCAAAAACATAACTCGAGTTGATAATAATGGATGACCACACCTATAAGGAGACCCAAACTACTAGCCGAAATATAATCAGTTCCTGATCTTCACCTAACTTTTCAGTTTCAAGGTATTTTTTTGGGGTTAAGCTAGTCTTCCCAAACTTGACCATACCTTTTATTGTAGAATTTCTCAATTTTACGATGGATTCCACCGATCTAACCTTAACCGATCTATCGATCCACAGTAAAAACCCGATTCACAATATTGCTAAAGAGTTTAATAAAAGAAGCACACCTGTAAGCTCAATAGAGCTCGAGTATGACCATCGTAACATACCACTTCCACCTCCCCTAAGTTACAAAACGACCCCATTACAGGGAGCATATTGTCAGTATGACCTGCAATATCCGACACGGTGGCGTGCATACAAGACGCATGGATGAACCGCGCTCCAGGACCCTTGTTGCAATCGACATGAATCGAACATGCGTGTTCATCTGGATACTTGACCCGTTGACCGTCGTAAACCGGCCTGCTAAAGGGTAATAATAAACCAAAGCATGGGAGAGTGATTGCTTCAACTTCTCAACAAAAAAGTTTATGTCGAAATCATTAGTATTTGGTTTGTTGAATAGAAAAGCGGATTGCATGTAACGTAGGCTTAGAAATATTAGATCTGTACCAAGCAAATGATGTGGTTTTTTAGATTCTTCAACTTGGGATTTTGGTTTTATGAAACATTCTGAGATTAGTTTTACCTCATCATCATCATTAGTTGCCATTTTATGTTAAAGGTTAGATATTTTCCCTGTTGATCTTGTCTACTTAAAGTAGTGTACATATGACATGAAATAGTACTCGTGGAGCTAGGGGCTAGTAGGGGCCAGAGGCGAGGCCAGGATTTCGATGTCGGTGTAGCAAAACATATACTCAAGGTAAAGTGTGTAGATAATTAGTGTGAAAGCAGTAAATATTGATGTATCAAATCACGAAATTCTAATTGATTTTTTCGCCTTTGGTGTAGCGGCAGCTTAAGGTGGCCTCGTCCCTAGCAGGGGCGCTCACCTCCTCTGTAGATGAAGTTTTCCGAATTTTAGTTAAATATTTCGAGTGTGCCTTATATCATCAATAGTTCATCCTGCTAATTTAAGTAGTTCGAATCCTGACTCCACCACAGACATTGAATGAGTCGGGTTACAACTTACAAGAAGTCAAGAGGGGGTAATGTGTGGTCCCCCTTCCTCATAGTCTTGTGAGTTGTGAGTTGTGAGTTGTAACCCAAACTATGTAGTAATTAAATTAGGCAACTATTGTGACAATAAAGGAGCAATTCAGCCATTCAGGCAAGGTATCATCAAGAATCACCATCATCAAGCAAAATGACAAACTCGGAAAATCATTAATCTTCATTTACATAAAATTGTCACATTTACCAGGTCTATATATAACGATGAGTCCCGTTTTTCAATAAATTAATGATCTGGGCATGATCTGTAAAATCCATCAACAACTTGACAACCAAATTATTGAACTGTAGTAGTGGGTCACCTGTCCAAGTCCTGAAAATGAACAAGGGAAACATTATTGTTGGAGCAGTAGGTCAGTCTTTTTTAAGATCGTCTTAAATTAAAATCTCTCACAGTTTTTCTTTTATCCTTGCCTTATTTAAATTGATTGTAAGTATTGTCGCTAATTCCATTGGAAAGGAGAACATAGAACTAATTTCGCTTAGGATTTTTCTCACAGATTTTGCTACGAAGTCTAAAAACTACGAGTACTCCAAGCATACTTGTTTAAAATATCATATCACTAAACAATTTATTTCTTAATATTTTGTGACGAGCAGGAGATGCTAATGTACTAGGATATGTCAGTTCAATGTCGACTTCCATAGTTGGCGGGAATTTTCGGAATATTATCTTCTATGGTACGCAAGATTTTTGAGACGATTTATACAAGAATTTGTGTAGGTTCTATACTTCATGTGAAACTTATGAGCGTTAATCTCACAATTGGTTAATGATAAGAGGGTTCAATTACTAATTCCGCTTGTAGATATGTAAATGCTACGGAGAGGCTCTATTTGTCTCGCGTGTTCACAAGACGACATCAAGTCATCAACTCTTGTGTTTTTCAACGCCAATATTACGGACTTTACAAGTCTCTCTAGGAGCAAATGTCACCTAACATAGGGCAAGAAAGGTAACTAATTGATTGCGACACCGTAAAATGGAATAGGTAAACAAATGTTCAGGACAGAGAGAGTAATTTGGGGCAAAATCACACATTTATAGATAAGAGGTGAAAAAACATGGGCTTAGCAAAGTAGGTACCAAACAGATTAATATCCTACTCCCTCCACACATAAGTGTTCACCCCATTTCTCCAATAGATGTGAGGAGTATTTTAATGAAATGGGGTGAACATAAGTGTGTGGAGGGAGTATTAAAAATCAATACAACTTATACAGAATAATTAAAAAGACACAAATTGTTGAGTCAGACGGTCTTTTAGCATAAGACAAGTCCAACAATTAAAAGCCCAATAAATAAATAAAAAATCACATCAAGTGCCAACCAACTTCATCACACGATTTATACGGTTACTCATTCAGTACTCTCAGCCTATCTTCTTGTTTGCCTTCCTACTACCCCAGCCAAGCAGCCATTGTCACCACCTCGGATGACAACCTCAAATCCAACCTCAGACGCCGACTATCTTCTCCGCCTAACTTTTCCCTGCAAAAATTCATCTCAAGGCCATAACTTCTTGTTTAAAACATCCTGTTTTCAAACTGAAATTGCTAGTCTTTATCTAGAAAATTCAGAATGAAAAAACAGATCAATATTTTGAACATGTGACAGAAAGAAATCAAATAAAATATAAACTCGACTTTTCTTCATAATAATATGAAGTTTTCAATCTAAAATTGGGAGTTTGGAAGTTAAAACTTTTAGATGTTTATGAGCAAGTTAAAATTATGAAGTTTTCAATCTAAAATTGGGAGTTTTCAATCCATAATTATCAACATAAAGTTCCCACTTCTCAACATAAAACCATGAGTATTTAAACCAAATCAATTATTTTAAGTTTAGTTTGAATACTCGTGGCTTTAAAATCTGAAATTAAAAAATTCAACACTCATTTATGTTGAATTTTAATGTTAAAATCTGAAAACTTTAACCTATGTAATTAACAACTTAGCTTTGCCTTGTGGTGACGGACGACGGTGACTATAACACTCTCCATCTTTCTAGTTGTTTACTGGACCTCATGGAAGTAGAGAACGACAATCATAAAGGTGGATAATAGATGCGGCGGTTGTGAGCACCTGGGCTGCAGAGGCGATGGTGTTGGGGTTGAGGATGGCGTGATTTGGAGTGGTAATGAAAGGTGTGATGAATTGCAGCCAGAAAGCCACAAATGAGAATAGGGGGTTTTCAATTTTCCATAATTATGTTTTTATATACTTCGTACAAAGTAACCTCTTTTGTTGGGCTACTTCCTCCTATTGGGCCCGTCCTATACCATAGGACGGTCCTATAGGAGAGTTACTGTTAAAAAGAAGACGAAAATTCGATGAACTCTTGGTCGGACTCTAGGGTCGTCATGTGATCAACTAACAAGGACACTTCCAAATCAATACTCCCGGCACCAGTGGCGGATCTTAGTGTACTTGGGCCTGGGCCTGGCCCACCCCAGAATTTAGGTTATGTATGATACAGTGACATTGTCAAACATGATTAATAAAGTGGTGTAGTGGTTTGCTAGGCAATTAATCAACAGAGAGACCAGGGATTGATCCCGAACACCACCATCAGCCTTATTATATTACAATTTCACATGTAAGAGGTACCAACTTCGATTCTCGGCCCACCTTAACATTTTACTCAAGGTCCGCTATTGACTCCCGCCGCCTTGACAACCACCATGCCATCCCTCTTATTAATTTTCCCACTTGGAACTGCCACCGGTTTTCCTAACCCGAAATCAACTCCATATATATCAAATTTCGACCCCCACGCGGAATTCACTACATTAATTATCTCGTCGCAGTTTTCATGCTTCTTATCTAAGCCCATTACAAATGGGTTCTTCATCATCGCCTTCACGGCTTCGGCCACTACTATGTGGTCGTAGCCCAAAACACCTTGGTGGATTAACATAGCAGCTCGGCCCAACCCGTTCTCGACTAACTCGCCCACATTACAGGACACAACAAGTGGTAGACCGAGGTTCCCGAATTGGGCCGGTGACAAAGGTGGATTAAGCCGGGCCCTGCTGTCAACCGGCATAACACAAATTGCCTTCGCTTGTGCTGGTACCTTTTGGGCCCGGTTAATGGAAATCCAAACTAGTGCGGCCAGGGCTTGGAAAGACGAGATCTTTCCAAGCCCTTCAGGCCACTCTGAGTTGGCTTTTTCTTTCAGTTTTTAAAATGGACGAGGGTGAGAAATGAAATATTTTTTCTTTGAGTCGAGGGTCGTCATCGACTCGAGTTATAAACTTGTTTGGTTCGAGGTAAGGTAGGTTTTGGAGTAGATTACATCCTTCGGGAATGAAGGGATGAGTATTGGCCCGCAAGAAAGCGAGATGTTCATTTTTCCTTCATATTTGGAGCGAAATATCTCAGATAAGGTCATAAGGAGTTGACAAAAAGCATAAACGATGTACCATCGGCTATCGAGTGGTTCATGGTAAATCCAATACACACCCCATCTTTAAGTTCCGTCACCTACAAAGGCTACAATGATAGGGAACAACTGAACAAGTAAAATAAATCCACACATTGTGACCAGACCGACAGTCCGACACACAATGATAGTATTACTCCATAGTTACTAATGTACTCCGTAATATGTAACATTCTGTATTATGTAAAACGGATTCATTATTCAGTAAACGATCATGACACATTAAGTTAAAAAAGGACAGAGTACTCTCTAATAATCAGAATAATCTGTTTTCTTACAAATTACCAGTGTAAGGTGGCTTTACATAATTAATCGTTTTGTAATAATAATAATAATTGTATATAAAGTCAAACAAAGACGCACCTGTAAGGTCAACAGACTTCGAGTGTGACCATCGTAATTGATCACTTCCGTTTCCCCTAAGTTGAATAACGACCCAATTACAGGGACATTATAAGCAGTTTGACCAACAATATCCGACACGGTGGCATGTACACAAGAAGCATGGATGAACAATGCTCCCGGGCCCTTGTCACAATCGACATGAATCGAACATGCGTGTTCATCTGGATACTTAACTGTGGTAAACCGGCCTGCCAAAGGGTAATAATAAACCAAGGCATAAGAGAGTGATTGCTTCAACTTCTCAACAAAAGAGTTGATGTCGAAATCGTTGGCAATCGGTTTGTTGTACAGAAAACCGGTTTGAATGTAACGTATTGCTAGCCACTTTAGATCCGTTCCTAGCAAATAATGTGGTGTTTTCGATTCTTCAACTCGGGATTTTGGTTTTATGAAACACTAGTATGGGTGCCCGGCTTCGCCCGGGCTACCTTTATTTATCACTGAAATTAATTTTCAATTAACTAAAACTATTTTAAAATTGCGTAACTCATAAATTTATCATTATTATTTTTTTCTATGATATGGAGTATATATCTTAAAATTACAATGCAATTTTATAAGACAAATTTATTACTCCCGTTATTAATATTTACTTAAATCGATTGTTTAGTTAATTGATCATATATACTTTCTTTTGTTTTAGCAATGTTACCTTTATTACATTCGTTATTACTACTTTTACTTTCACTACTCTCCCTGTAAATACTGTTACTTTCACTACTTGTACATAAATGTTCATAACTTCACTACTCCCGTTGTTACTTCTGTTACTTTCATATTTAAACTTTATTTTCTATGAAATATGATTCGTTAAATTTGGTTAACACATACATTTAAAATTTATATCTTGAAATTATGATAAGAAGTAAAATTAATCAACAAATTATGAGACATCTCACTACTTCCACTGTTAATATTATTACTTTTATACTACAACCATTGTTAATACTATTACGTTCACTATTTGTTCAGTTACTACTGTTTTTTTAACTACTCCTGCTATTTTTACGGTTAACATGTTAAGTTTTGTCAAACTCATATATTTAAATAAATTAATATTTTTCTAAAATCGAAATGTTAGTTAATTTTTCATATTCTCTCCGTTGTTTCTATGGTTACTTTCATACATGTGTTGTGACTACTATTATTCACTTCTCCCGCCGTCTTTTTTTTTTTCACTACTCCCGCATTTAATATTGTTAATTTCATTACCCCCGTTGCTAATAATATGACTTTCACTGCTCCCGTTGCTATTATTATTATTTTTACTACTCTGATTACTATCGTATTAGTTGATTATCTAGTTGTATTCGAGTTATATATTTAAATAAATCTGAAATGTTAGATTAAAATATTATTCAAGAGCAATCATTATTATTTACTAATTAAATTACAAATCTAATAAATTATGAAATATTATATTTTTTGGAGATCTTAATTGATTTACCTAGCTTTTAAAAGTTTCCAAAATATAAAATACTTTATTATTATTTTATTTGTGTATGTTAAATAATTAATACCATAAGTGAGGCCTGTTTATTTTAAGGAAACCTGCCATAGTCTAGTGTTCTCTAAATTTATATTTTTAACCAAAATTATATCATATTTACAATGAAGTCCCTTGTTCAGGTCCATCATACAGCGCTAGCAATTCCAAACTATATAGTATAATTAATTTGCATAGATTTATTTAACTGCATTGAAGTCCCTTGGTTTCTGGATTTAATAATAGTATTGATTGTGAGATTAATTTCACCTCTGTATCATTATTAGATGCCATTATATCAAAGGTTTTAAGACAGTGTGTTCAATTTGTGTAAAATTGCCTCTTTAAATTGAGTAGCTTGCTCATAAGTCCATGTAAACTGTTGTAAGTGACATGACACAAGATAAACGAGATAATTAGATAAAGGAGATAAATGAGTAGGGTTACAGAGGTTTGGTGGAATGACAGGAAAAACACATGCAAAGTAAACAAGTAAATGTATGATTGAAGGGCAAGAGTAATGCGGAGCCAGGATTCCCCGTAGGAGGGCGGAAAATTTCAGCGGGGGCGAACGCATAATTTAATGAACTAAATTTGCAAAAAGTTTGAAAATTTCACTAAAAACTTTTGATTTTTTCATTTGCAGCGAGACAAAGCGCCCCTACTAGCCCCTACTCGCTTCACCACTGATAGAGATCATACGACCATATGCCTGTGTAAGCCATCCCTCAATTCATATCCAAACACACCATTCCTATTTTCGACACTATTTATGAGCGCATAGCATGAAATCTTCGAGTTTCCTTGCAATATATAGGATGGCTTCTTTGGTTTAGGAAATCAATGGCCCCTCAAGTTCCAGCCTCTATAGTCTATACAAGTAAGTTGAAGTAACAAAGTCAAAAACTTGGTCAAGGATATGAACTTGAGTTTTATTTTGAAACTTGAGTTTTATTTTGAAAGGATGTGAATCGGGTCATTGTGGAGTGGTCGAAGTGATCTTGGTTCATCGAAAGAGTTAAAAATCACTTCGACCCCGACTTCCCTTCGACGACTCAAGATCAATTTGACTCCTCCACGATGTCACTCCCGACTCACATCCTTTCAAAAACTCAAGATATATTTACGGTGGTCCAGACCTAATTTCTTACCATTTGGCGGAATCTCTTAACTCTTAAATGACTTGGAGAGTTGTTATATTACAACAATTTTTTTTTTTGGATTGTTCGTTGGTGTCTCTATAATGCCAGCCTATCAAAGTCTACAAGTCCAAGATGATGTGTTTTTATTTCAAAGTTTACGGCACCTATGAACAAGGACATGAATGGGCAATTAGCGACCATAACAATCCGATTGCTTTTGCATATATAGAAGTTAGTCCTTATTTTCCTACAACTCGCTTCCACTGCATTCTAAAAAAATCAAATGGGAGGCATCATAATAGCACTAAGTGTTGCAAATACACTCCTCACGGCACTCAACCACCCACTCCTCAAAGAGGCCTTCTTAAGTTTATCCTATGGCAAAAGACTCAAAAAACTCAAGGGAACTGTTACTACTGTCAAGAGCCTGCTTCTTGACGCGGCCAACAAAAACGAGCTCTCTGAAATTGTTGGTTAAAGTTATAACCTCGCAAGTGTACGAATATCGCTACACAATTGATGGTCGATCCCACAAGGAGCAAATGTAGAGTACTAATCGTTCAAACTCTTTGTTTAGCTAAGTCAAGCGATAAAAGAGGTGGTTTGATTTATCTAACATAAACTAGATTAAAAGACAAGTAAAATAAATGACTAATTAAAGAGCAAGAGAATAAAAGCAAGTACTAAGATGGACTTAACTCTTGAGAAATTAAAGGACTAGGGCATGGTTAAGCACATAAACAATCATGATCGACATTAACTCCGAAAATCAATAGAATTGGAAAATAGGTAAGGAGACAACACCTCTAATTCGCCCATAAACTCCCTCTCGGGCTCATTATAGGACACTAGCTAGGGTTACCAATTCGACTCCCTCTCGGGCTCACGACTCGGATTACCTCGCCTAAGCACTCATATATTTAATGGAATGCGCTATTCTCTCAAATATCAAATTACCGGCAAGGGGTATTAAGGTCATGCTATATACCCGATCGTTCCACTCCTCCTCTGAAAGGTCGAGGACTAATCGGTCACCTAAGGCACCCTATTAGGACTCTCCCTCTCGGGTTCAACCCTAAATGGACAAGGGAAGCAAATGGGCAATCGACTTTGAACCCAACCAATTTTCATTGGTGGACAAGGGTTCTAGGCTAATCGTACTCCCAAATACCAACATAAAAAGTAAATCCCAAAGGTAAACCCTCACTAATTCCCCTTTCCCACTAATGAAAATGGAGTCAATTAAGTCAATCAATCATGTTCGTGCCTAACCGCACCCTAGGAGAAGATCATTAATTTGCAAGAATCGGAAACACAAATTTAAACCTTTGCTAAGACCCTTCGCAAAAATGATAAGAATTAAGGGAGGAAGTGGCCGGAGATGAATTAAAATTGGGGTTTGTAATTGGGGATGAATGTCTTACTGGATGAGCAACCGAATTGAGTAGAATGGAGTAGGGTTTTTGTTAATTAGTTCGGGATAGTGTAAAAAGTAATAAAAGGGTAATTTAGGTATGTTACACAAGTTTGAGTCGTAATGTCGTACTTGAATCGGGTTTTTTAAAGTTTTGTTAGCGTAATTCGGTTTTGGGATAATTTTTAGGATTAAGTGAAATTTAAGGGGGTTATTACTAAAGATGGACATATAAGGGGGTTATTTGTAAAAAAACGTACATATAAGGGGGTAATTTACAAAAAAACACTTAGAGGGGTTGTTTGGTTGATACTTTAACAACACATGAATTGTAAAATCCCATGATTTGCAAAAGGAGTCCTGATTTTCGCAGTACAACTTTTACGTATCACCTACTCCCCCTTGGTCATTGGAAATTCCCATGAAATTTAATTCCTCCATGAGCAACCGAACACTTTTGCCAAATCCTCCCGAATTAGATGTAGGAATTTAATTCTTATAAAATTAAGTTCCTAGGAAAATTAAGTTCCTTGATTAATCAAACCGAACGACTCCTTAAAAAATACTCTAGTTTTTTGTTTTTATAATGAAAATTAAAATTTCACTATTATATACTCCTTAAAAATGAAAAGTCATAATTTTTGGTCCGAGACGGACCGGACCGAAATATACGGATTCGATAGGCCTTTGGTACACCTTAATATTTCTTCCGGCATTTGGTTCGGTCTGGTGCGGTCCAGTTTCGGACCGATACTCAATAGTCAGTACGGAGTACTTAGTACTCAACTACTCACCCCTATATCCTGTTAGAGATAAGTACTAAGATAACAGATCTACTTATGCATAGCAGCACCTAGAACATTCAAAAATAAACAAGCTAAATTTACCTTGATTCAATCGCTTCTCCACAACAACATTTAAATCTGTTTTACACCCCAAAATCATATAAAAATGTCAGATTTCATAACAGCGATCAGTGATGTCAATACACTCTTACAGGCACTGAACAGTCCACTCCTTGAAGAGTTTTTGTCAACATTTAGTAACCAATCAGATCTTCAGGCCTTGAAACAAACTGTTGTAGCTCTCAATAGTATGCTTGTAGGTGCAGGTCAGAAGAACTGCAACATGAGGCTCCCTGAATCTGCACAATACTATATACAGACTCTCAAGGAAGCGCTGTATGACGCTGATGATTTATTTGACAAGTTGGTTACCCAGGCTAAGCTCAAGGAGGAGCTCAGAGACGCTGACTGCTTCGAAAAGGTATGCCGCTTCTTTTCATCTAAGAACCCGTTCATTGCTGCTAATGCTGCTAAATTTGGATTTGAGAACTTGATGGCGTACGTCCGCCATCTTTTCAAAGGTCACGAGCGGCAACCCGCTCTTATGAAGTCTTTGGGAGAGAAGATGACGCAAAAGAAATTGTAGGTAGATTGCTAAATTCAACTGATGATGTTGGTTTCCTTACCATTGTGGGTATGGGAGGGTTAGGCAAAACCACTCTTGCCCGACACGTGTTTAATCATGAGTTGATCGAGTCTGGATTTGAGGTGAGATCGTGGGTTTGTGTAGCTGATCAAGGAGCAGGGCTTGATGTGAAGGAGATTCTATCAAATATACTAGATTCAGTTATGCTTGAGTCTGTTAATAGATTCTCTATGGAACAAGTTCATGAAGAATATAAACGTAATTTAGGAGGGAAAAAGTTTTTGATTGTTTTAGATGATGTATGGACCGAGAACCGGGAAGAATGGCTAAACTTAAGACACTTCTTGATGATGGGTGGGAAGGGAAGTAGGATCATTGCAACCACGAGGTCCGATCGGACGGCAAATATCATAGGGAATGATACTCACGAGCTAGGAAGGCTTTCTGAGGATAATTCATGGCTTGTATTCAAGATGCTGGCTTTTGACGAAACATCAGAAGATTCAGAACCTCTTGATGATTTTGTTGATGTTGGCAAAAACATTGTTAAAAAATGTCACAATCTCCCCCTCGCTATAAGGGCGATAGCTAGCCTTCTTTATGGTCAGACCATCACTAGATGGCACGAAATAGTTGAGTCGGATATCTGGGAAGTTAATAGCGGAAATAATGACACTATGGCCGCATTGAAGTTGAGTTATGATTGCCTTCAACCCTCTCTGAAGAGTTGTTTTTCATATTGTGCCTTATTTCCCAAGGATTATGTTATTAAGAAGGAGGTGTTATTGAGACTCTGGGAGGCACAAGGATACATTATCCCATTTGAGGAAGGTCAGAGTATTGAAGATGCTTGCGAAGAACATTTTGCAATATTGCTACAAAAATGCTTTTTCGAAGAAGTGAAGATGAATGAGGATGGTGGTGTGGAGTCATTTAAGATGCATGACCTTATACATGATCTTGCTCAAAGCGTATCAGGGAACGGGGTTTGTATAAGAAATTCTAGTGTTCCTGTTGTGGATAAAAGTGTTCGCCATCTCTTTGACACTACATTGATAAAAGAGGACGATTTTATCATTCAGAGTAAGATCCGTTCGTACCTCATTTTTCGGAAACGCTGGCGCTTTGATGTTGGAAGTGACTGCCTTCCATTTCCCCTGAGTAAGATAGCAAAGAAGCAATGTTGCTTAAAGGCATTGGCTTTGCAAGGCTTACGTGTTAACAGTTTACCTGATATGATAGGCAATTTGCTACATTTAAGATATCTTAATCTCGCCAAAAATTCAATGAAAAAACTGCCGGATTCCATTGCAAAACTACATAATTTGCAGACACTAAATATAAATAAGTGCGATGAATTGAAAGAATGGCCAAAAGAATTCAGCAAGTTGGTGAATCTCAAGTACTTGTATAGAGAGAAGTGCTATGAGTTGAGATGCATGCCAGTTGGTATGGGTAAGCTGACACATCTGCGTGTGCTGACTGATTTCGTGGTGGAGGACGAAAGTGTAAGTGGGATGAAACATGTTGGCCAACTCAAAGATCTGAAAGCCCTTTCAGTGAACCTTAAAACTCGTCTATCGATCCAGTTCCATGTAAATTTCACAGCTTCAGAGGGATACGATTGGGAAGGGAGCTGTTTGGAGGGTGCTGAACACCTAAAGGAGGTAGAGATAGGCTTTTCTTTTCCTTCACACGTTCTTTATCAACGACGTATGGATGAGGAGAAAGGTGTAAAGGAGGAAGTAGTGATGACAAAATTGCAGCCGCACCCTAATCTCAGAATGTTTATGTTGAGTCACTACGCGGGCAGTAAAATAGCAAGTTGGGGAAGAACACAAGATAACTGGGCTGAAGCACGCTATCTTCCTAATCTTGTCCATATCAAGCTTTCCAACTGCCATCGCTTGCAACAACTCCCGTTATTGAGCAAACTTCTCCATCTAAAATCTTTATATCTATTTGAGTTGAAGAATTTGAAGTTTGTTGAAGAGTCAATCATTACAGGTGATTCGGGAACATCTGGGTCAACGTCATTTGGCACCACATTTTTTCCGTCCCTTGAATCTTTGGAGATTCTTGAACTTAAAAACCTGAAAGGATGGTGGAGATCATGTTATAGCAGGCATCGTCAACCCGCTTTTCCTTGCCTTTCTCAATTGACCATTCAGAATTGCCCTCACTTCACATCATTTCCACGCTGTCTAAGCCTCCCGAAACAAGATTTGAGGAACGTTAACAAAAGGCTAAGGATAACAACAATGGATGAAGCTACATCATCTTCATTCCAACCTGCTCATCCTATCGTGCCGTGCTCTTAAACCCCGCATCCTTCCATTGAAATCAAGCTACTGTATCACCTAAAATTGTTATATTCAAGCCGAAGCCATTCATCTCAGTTTTAGTTTCAGATTGCATCCTGTAATTCTACTCCCCTATTTTTCAAGTGAATTCCTCGAACAATCGACATCCTCGGTTTTTTACTTCTTTTTGTAAAATACGAAGTATGCATTATGAGGTGTCTAATTTCACTATTTTTCAGTCACTTTGTTCGGGGATAATAACAATCGACACCCCTCCCGTGAGGCTGCAGTAGACTATATTCAAAAGTTAACTACCAACTCAATTTTAGGAAAATATTAATTTATTTAAATATATGGGTTTGACAGAACTAACGGTTTAATAATAAAAATAGTACTCCTAGTAGTTAAAGAAACAACGGTAGCCGAATAAGTAGTGAACGTAATAGTATTAAGATTTTCCAAAAGCATTGAATAGAAACAATATGACTATCAATCAATTACCGCGTCGCAGTAAACAACAGCTATATAGAGGATTAGATGAAGTGTCTTTGTATATTCTTTTGAGAAGTCCGTGTCCAATGTCTTCCATTTACACCCCTCCAGAGAGGCTGCTGCAGTAGCTCAAATTCTACACCACACATTGCACCAATTCCATTCATATATCTTCATAACATGCAGGGAATTCTACACCACACATTACACCAATTCCATTCATACATCTTCCATTTGCTTACAAACTTTGCAAAACAAATTCCAATAATAAATGTCCCATTTGCCAATTTCCATTTGCTTACCAACTTTGCTTATTAGATTTACATGTGATCTAATAAGTGGGGACCCCAATAATAAGGAGTTAATGTAGAAGGGTGGCGTCAAGATTGAGAGCCACCGAATGACGCCGAATGACGCTAATTCACTTTCCATTAAAAATATAGACAGAGTTCAATAATGAGTACAGTCATCATGAAGGCATGTGCTAAATGAAAAAGTTTCGAAACAAATAATTTCGCGTTCTATGGGTGAATGCCCTTGCCTTATCTAAAATAAAAGGCTGTGAAAACCGTCCCTCCTAAAGTTCCAACTCTTCAGCGCGCCAAAAAAAAAAAAAAAGAAAGTTCCAACTGTTCATTAACATGAGCAACGTTCAAAAGAATTGAATAGAGAGAGACTATGACTATCAATCAATTACGACAGCTGTATAAAGGAAGTGTCTTTGTGCTTTGTATATTCCTTTGAAAAGTCAGTGTTCAATGTCTTCCATTTAGAGATGTACTCCCTCCTACCCATAAATTCTATCCTTTGCTCTTTTTATTATTTACAACCCAACCCATTCTTACCCATTACTTTTCATTATTTAACTCACATTTTTCTTTCCCCCAAACAATACTTTTTATTATTTAACTCTATTCCTTAATTCTCGTGCCCCTACCCAAATGAAACAATTATTTTGGGTAGGAGGGAGTATAATAGAGAGGATTGAGGTTCTTCTTAGCCTTCTCTCTCTTCTAAAATGAGCTCATCTCTATTGTGAAACATACATAGAGGATCCTCTTAAGAGGAAGGGCTCTACTTCCTCTAATTTAGAGGAAGTTGAACTTTGGCCCTTGTGCCATATATTCCATCCATTATTTTCCATGCGAAATGTTAACAAATTATTTTTTAGTTTATAAAAGTTATAAGATTAATTTATTGTAGAGGGGAAGTATAAGATGACCCTTTCTATTGTGGGAAAATATAGAGGAAAATTTTATAAAGAGGATGTACATGTTAGAAAATATGGTGGTTATAGAGAAAGTGATGTGTAAAAAAAGGATATGAAGGACGAAAAAATAAGAGGATCATACCCTCCTCTTTATAGTACACTAGGTAGAATCTCACGCTTCGCGCGGCCTGTTTTAATATTTTATTATTATAATTGAATAAAAATAATATAATTCATATATGACCTTTAATATATTTATTCATAAACTAAAATAAATTAAATTTTTCAAATTTAGTTTTATTAGGCTTAACTTCAATGTTTTAAAATAAAATACATACAATTTTAATTAAAACTAATAAGTTATAATTAATTATGCATGATCAACGTTTTATAAATAAATTTATGACTGACTGATCAAATATCATATTAATTAAAATAAAATTTCATTCGAACAATGCAAAAAATCAATATTAAGTTCTCAAATTATATCATTTCACAATACGTTATGTTCCATATCAATTAAAATTTTTCAAAATGATGTGAATATAATTTTATGTAATTTTTAGTTTTTTATGTATCACGTGTGATATTTATATATCAAACATTTAGAGTCCAAACTCAACTTATTCAAATGTTTTGATTGTTTGTTTCTATAAGAAAATTTTCACTTTTTCAAATATTATTTTTTGAAGTTTAACTTCAAAAGTATTTAAATGATAACATATAAAATATTTAACCAAAAGTAATACTTAGTTAGTCATAATCAATATTTTATACTTAACGTATACATATTTATACGAAGATATTTTAGAAAAATGTAACCAGTTTAATTACTACTTTATCATGTCGTTTATAAAATACTATATTACTTAATAATCATTAATTTTGTTTTGATTATTCAAATGTACTCGCGATGAGTGTGTATATACATACTCGTACACATACTCGTTATCACACTATTTAAATCTATCAAAATCTCATATGTATTCAATTTATTGCAATATAATTTTTTTTTTTCATTTCCACACTATATATATAAATAAAAGTTTATCTCTTAGTAGTATATTTTAAGTTCTATTTTTACTAAATCTAATGACTCTTTCAAATATATATTTTTTAATAGATTTAATGGTCAAAGTTTTATAACTTTTTCAAAATGTTTTTTTTACAAAAATGTAAAAGATTGCGAGACACTCACTTTAATCGTCTTTACATATCAAAGTATTTCAATAAATATAATAAAAATTATACTCAATTGAAAATATTTTTCGAAATGAACGTAATTATTTACATTTTAGAATTCTTATCAAAATAATTTTTTGATAAATTTACAATCTAATTAGCGTAATTATTTATTATTTAATATAATTTTATCATTAAATTTATTAAAGTACAATTAATATTTTGCTGAGATTTATATAATATTTATTATGTTCTTATTAATGATTATCATTAATGCGGTATGAGACACGCGATGCATTCAGAGCGTTCAAACCCAGTTTTATACTCTTGCACCCATCCCGAGAGGCTGCTGCAATAGCTCATTCTACACCACACATTACACATTGCACCAATTCCATTCATATATCTTCATAACATGTAGGGAATTCTACACCACACATTGCACATTTGCACCAATTCCATTCATACGTCTTCCATTTGCTTACCAACTTTGCAAAACAAATTCCATTCATACACTTTCATAACTTGTATACTAATTTCCATTTGCTTACCATCTCTGCAAACCAAATGGCTGACGGCTTCGGAACAGCGCTCAATGTCATCAATACACTCTTGGCTGCACTCAACAATACACAAATCCAAGAGCTTTTGTCAACATTTGGTTACAAGTCAGATCTTCAAGGACTCAAGAACACTGTAAGAGCTCTCGATACAGCGCTGGTTAATGCCAATAACCAAAGCCGCCTTAGGGCCCTCACTGAAGCTGAAGTAGACTATATTCAAAATCTTAAGGATGCAATTTATGATGCCGATGATTTATTTGACAAGTTCATTACCCTGGCCGAGCTCAAAGAGCAGCTCAGAGATAGTAACTCTGAAAAGGTACGCCGCTTCTTTTCATCTAAGAACCCGCTCATCGTTGCCTGGTCAATGTCTCAAGGTGTCAAAAAGATTAGGAAGAAGTTGAATGATATTGCTGATGATCGTAGATTTGAGTTTCCTGTCGACACCCAACAACTGAGAACGATAAGGGTGGAAACCCACTCTCAAGTCCATTCGGATGTCATTGGGAGAGAAGACGACATCAATAAAATTGCGAGTATATTGCTAAATTTAACTGATGATATTGGTTTCCTTACCATAGTGGGTATAGGGGGGTTGGGCAAAACGACTCTTGC
>JAGPOY010001122.1:2310-14334 GCA_018983105.1 Silene uniflora
GCTTTCAAAGAAATCAAAACCGTTTTGTGCATTGAAAAGTCTCGCTTTGAAAAGCGATTTCCAACAACAAAACATTCTTGTAAGAATTAGTCTCGAAAAACGTGTTTTGTGCATTGAGCCTACAAATATGTAGTACTTCTCATTTTTAATATTATTGAGATAATATCTACATAATATCTAAATAATATCTTCATAAGAACTATTATAATAGTAGAGGAAGTACTATAGGATATTTTCCTATACATACCTTCCTCTTCTATAAATAGAAGGCTTTCATCACATTTATTGGCAAGACTCTTGAAAGCATTTATTGATAAAATACTTTGCAAATCATTGACATTAAAAGATTTAATTCCTTAAGTATTTTTCTGATCTAAAGTTTCTGTTTTTATTAAAGTCTTCACTTATCTTTGAAAGCAATACACTCCATGAAACAGTCCTTGATACTGTGGCATTTAAGCTAGTTCGGTGATCTCGTGTTTAAGTCTTATTAGTAATCGTCAAAGTTCATTCACGTGGACAATGACATTCTAGACTCTGTAAACCAAGAGATAGAACAAAACTCTTAAAGTGGAGTAGCTTTAAGTTTGAGTTGCAACCGAGTTTGGTTGGCGTAGTTATTTTGATTGTCATCGTTTAGTTAAGTTTGAGTAAATTTCTAAACAAGCAATAAAATAACGGTTGGACGTAGACTCCGGAGTAGGAGTTGAACCAATCTTTTAAACATCGTCTTGTTTGTTTATTTACTTTTACCTTCTTCTTTCGCTGCAAATCGTACGTACCAATCTCTTATCAGATCTGTGCCACAGTCCTCCATACTGTTGCATATATATCTGCTGTAACTCTTGTGAGCTTAAATTCATTAAGCATCTCAAGCATACTTGCTAAACTAATTACTTGTGTTCAATCTTAACCAAGTAATTCAGAAAATTTTAAACAGGTCACCTAATTCACCCCCTCCCCCTCTTAGGTGTTAATCGTTCCTAACTCTTCAATAAGACTGTCCACGAAAAACATCAAAAACCAAAGCAGACGACATTCAGCACTCTCCTCACTATCGTCATCATATAAGGGTTCGAGTGAAGGGAAATGAATTTTTGCCTTAGTGATTGGATTAAATAATATAAGATCGTAGTTACGGTCAATTATTGCAATCCAGCCATAAGGCAAACCCCAACACCTTGCTCCAAAAGTCTCTGGGAAGTTTAACCCGTAACATTTGTTATTAGAAAGATTAAAAATCTTGCGAACACAATCGGGATTATCTTTAGTGTTTTCAGCAAGTAATAGCCATGGTACAATTGGTTTAGCTTTCCATTGGCGGTTGACTGAAGACGAAGCACAATTCCAGGAATGACATACGGGAGAAAACTTAATAAAATCCTCGAAACTTTCCAACTTTAATGTAATTACACCGAGAAGATCAAGAGGCAACATCGGAAATCGGAAGCCATGTACTACAAACAATTAAAAATCAAAGTACTTATATAAAATTTAAAGACGATAAAACTAAAGGGCCGGGTTGTGTAAGAACTAAGAGGTAACCTGGTGTAGTAATTGTTGAAGTTGTGCACTTCAGGGCTTTTGTTTTCCTACATAAACTCGAATTAAATATATTATATTATGATGATGATTCATGAATCAAAATTTGGAAATAAAAAATTTGAGTTGTGATATCATTACCTATTTCTAAATTCTAATACGGAGGGAGTAGTAGATGTCTCGGTATTCCATACTACGAAGGTATCTCCTTTCTTTTTTGGTATTTCGTCCAAACTTATTCGATTTCTTAGTTTCTTGTAGTGGTCTACTGGTCTCTTACCGTCTTTCCTTAAAAAATAAAAATAAAAATAAAATTGAAGGTCTCTTACCGTCTTAGTTTCTAATATGGAGGGTGTAGGTGTGCAGCGAAACAATTAACGGGGAGAGTTAACAAAATGGTTAGGTGAGTTCCTTAAATGGAAAATTTAATAGAATAGGTCCTTAACTGGAAAGAAAATGATAGTTCGGGTCCATGTCTTAGTCTTAACTCGCCAGTCTTACTATATTAAAGTATATTAGTACCGAGTGTATGTATTGCGGAGTATATAAGTATTAGGATTGGGATTGATCCTAGATTTTTTTTGACAACAATGAACCTTCATATTAAAACAAAGAAACGTACGTACAAAAGATAAACAAAGTTAACCCGTAGCGAGGATTACAGACCAATACAAATGTGAAGCTCTTAGACTATGAATCTGACTAATGGTATGATAAGCCATAATTGAGACTGGCGCAGAGGACACCAGAACGGTTAATAGTTTCTTGGACAAGTCGAAAATGTAACATTCTGTACTTCTAGTGCTAGTGCTGCTTGCATTGCCGAAAGCAGGACAGTTACTCATGCCATGAAGAAAGAATCAGCACTGACATAAGTCTTAAACGAGTCTTGAGAAATATAATTCAACCATTGAGTTAGGAAGATTCCCTTGTGCTTCGTTTTGCTGACTAACGTGCTGAAGAGAACCACGCAAAGGCTTCTAGATTCAAAGGTGGGTACATTCTTGTCCAGAGGCAAATTTGTTACATTAATGATTAATAAGACCGACTAACGGAAATGTGAGGAGGATTTGGCTGCGCACCTTTGAATATAATGTTATTGTGATAAATCTAAATTGCCAAGACATAAGAAGTAAAGAACCTGATAATTAAATTGAGGTTTCATACTCATCAATAACCGAACATATCTGCAATCCATTTTGCGAAAGGAACAGAGAGATTAGGCTGAACATTAATCCCCAACACGCTTGTGATCCTAGATTTAATGTAGTTATAATGACGGGTTATCGGGTTTTATACCCTATTTGGATCCTCGACTCTCTACTGAACGTGGTTCAACTAGCGGAAACTCTTGGAACAACGGCTAGATAACGTCATTACTTATTATTGTCACGAGAGTGCGTAGTAGGTTGATCGGGCATTTAGTGACTCGGGAGACTGTTCGGAGCCCCAATTAAGCATTTGTAATTTGTTGATAAGTGAAGTTCTAAATCTCACGGGTAACATGGAATACTAAACTTGTCGAAAGTGTTTTAAAGCGGAAGAAGAAAAAAAATTAGTTTTAAATCTCACATCTACGCTCATACTTGCTACTTGTATAATAAAAAAAGCTTTTGGTTTCAAGTTTGATGCACAACCATCAGCGCCGGACAAAATAAAAATACGTAGCCTACTTGCAATCTTTGTAACCTCTAACACCTAGTCGATATATTATTACCGCAAGAACTAATTTGCTTGTCCCGAACTACCAATAACTTAAAATTGGGGAATAAATAGGATTGGCGGGGAAAACGATGAGTGCATATCATCACCTTCATAAAATCGCTGTATATTGCCACTTTTGACGTTAAAGAAACCCGTATCATGTCCACCAGGCTTTCTAACTGATTGCCAACACATAGCTAAATCATCAGTGAAATATATGCAATTACGTTGCAATCCTTTGGCATGTGTTACGGAAACACACATCGAAGAATTACCACCTACGACCAATGCCACTTCCCCCAATTCTTCAATTTCCTCCCAACTTTTGTCTTCCGATTTAAATCTATACACCTCAAATTTAGTTGTCTTGCAAAAATAATCAGTATCATCCTTATCATCGTTATCTGTATCATCCTCATCATTGTGATCAGCTGTATCATCCTCATCATCATCATCATCATCATCATCCTCATCATCATCATCATCATCCTCATCATCATCCTCATCCTCATCCTCATCCTCATCCTCATCCTCATCCTCATCCTCATCCTCATCCTCATCCTCGTAATCAGTATCATCGTCAATTCTAACTTCGAATTCTTTCCTATACCTTAACACCGCGAGAAGATCGCTACCTGATCGTACAAAATATGTGCGGTATACACCCCTTCTGTTAAACTCCACGAAAAATTCATGACCACACGGTGAATAATCTGCTAGTTTAATACGCTCAACAGCGTTGAATTCCTTTACATTCCAAGACATAATTGATCCGTCCTCATATAGAGCAAATACTTTATCATCCATTCCCACAACATCAAGCATCTGATTTTTTGAATTGACGAAGACAGTTGTCCACGATTGATCACCTTTCTTAGCGAAAGCTAGGCTATGGTAAAACTCATAAACTACCAGAACAACAAATTCGTAACGATTATTTTGAGGTACTTTAAGCACAATGAGCCTCTTCGCAAAACTTCTCAAAAACCATTGCTGATAACTTTCATCATCCTCGTCATTCTCATCACAATCATCTAAGGGTTTTAGAGAAGGGAAAGGAATTTGTGCCTTAGTGATTGGATTAAACAATTGAAAATCGAAATTACGGTCGATCATTGCAACCCAGCCATAAGACAAACCCCAACACCTAGCTCCAAAAGTCTCAGGGAGACTGAATTTATAACACTTGTTATTAGAAAGATTAAAAATCTTGCGAACACAATCGGGATTATCATTAGTGTTTTCGGCAAGTAATAGCCATGGTACAATTGGTTTTGCTGTCCATTGGTGCTGTACTGAAGACGAAGCACGATTCCAATGACGGCATACAGCAGAAAACTTAATAAAATCTTCGAAAGTTTCCAACTTCAATGTAATTACACCGAGAAGATCAAAAGGCAACTTCGAGAAATCGGAAGCCATGTACTACAACCAATTAAAAATCCAAGTACTTAGTAAGAAATTTAAAGACGATAAAAGGGTTGTAAGAGCTAACCTGGTGTGGTAATTGTAGAAGTCGTACGCCTCAGCCCTCAGGGTTTCTGTTTTTCTACATAAACTCCAACTAAATATATATTATTAAATAATTATTATATCATGAATCAAAATTTGGAAGTAAAAAATTTGAGTTGGAATATCTAGTTACCTATTTCTAATACGGAGAAGTAGATGTCTTGGAATTCCTTCCATACGGGGTACAAAGCAATTAAGCAAAGGTATTTTGCTCCTTTCTCTTTTTGATATCTTCGTCGGAAATCATGCCATTTCTTAGTTTTTGCTTTAAAATTATGTTTATAGTTTATACTAGATTGCATGCCCGGGCGTTGCCCGGGTAATCTTCTACTCTTTTCTAGGTTTTTGTGCTAAAATCAAGGGAAAACAAATGATCGGGACAAAGGAAGTAACATATAAGCTTTAAAAGATAAGGGAAAATACACATAAGCTCACTTGTTAAAGAAGTCTGACGTAATACATCACATGTCTCGGAATACCATACCACAAAGGTATATTGCCCCTTTCTTTTTACGGTAATTTCGTCCGAGATTATGCGATTTCTTAGTTTCTTGTAGTGGTCTCTTACTGTCTTTGCTTTAAAATAAAAATACAAATTTAAGGGTCGTCTTACTATTTTAATTAAAGCATACGTATACTAAATAAGTATTGGGATTGATCCTAGTTATAATGTAGTATTGACGGGGTTTTATACCCTCTTTGGATCCTCGACTCTCTATTTAGCGTAAGGTGAATGTTAATGAAACAGACGCATAATAATACGGGGTAAATAACCAAAGCAGACACAATGCAGGATAACCGAAAAAGAATTGCTCGATTTTTTCGTAAGATGTTCAACATAATCTCTCTTTGTAAGAAATGTAACATGTAAGACGAGCCCAACTTTCGGGAAAAGAAAAGGGTATATAGGCATATAGCTAGTCTGATGACAACATTGAGCTAAAACAGCATGTACATTTTAAATCAAAGTAACAAAAGAGATACCAAGGACATCTCTTATAAATCAAACAGCATGTCATTAGTGAAATATATGCAATTACGTTGCAATCCTTTGGCATGTGCGACAAAAACACACATAAAAGAGCTACCACCTACACACATATCTATGCAATTACGTTGCAATCCTTTTGATTTGACGAAGACATACTGGTGTCCACGATTGACCGCCTTGCCTAGCGAAAGATACCAAGGACATCTCTTATAACTCAGACCGTCATTCCTGACCTACATTGTTAAACTCATTTTAGTTGTTGCACTATACCATAGTCGATACTCGATACCAACGACATCTCTTATAACTCAGACCGTCATACGGAACCTGCAATAATACACGAACATCCTCCATATATAGTCCAGTACTCCCAACATCCTTCATTGTTTGATTTTGTGTTTGCTGTCGGCCATAATTTTGTGCTCGGATAACATATCATAGTTAAAAAAGAAAAGAAAAAAAAATCGACAAACGATTCAAAAATTCACGAAAATAAACTCCAACCAGTAATTAAATTATATCATGATATTCGGACAGTCAATAACTTAAAGTTGAGGAATAAAAAATATTGGTGGGCAATATGGAGAGCGTATATCGACGCCTTCATAAAATCGTCGTACTTGATCACACGTCATGTCATATACACCAATATCATGTCCTCCAAACTCTGTCAGCATTGTCCATTCAATGCTTTCGTCATCTGTGAAATATATACAATTACGTTGACAACTTTTGTCATGTGCCAACGAAATAGACATAGAATAGTTATCACCTACAAACAACGCGACATCACCCAAATCGTCAATGTATTCCCATTTTTTCACTGTCTCATTAATAAGTTTGTAGACTTCAAAATCGATTGTTCTATAAATAATGTCATAATCGTAACAGTAATCAGGATCATCTGGATTGAGTCCATTCATCACATTTTCCTTATACCGTATCACCATGAGGAGATCAGTACCCGATTGAATCAAATATACTCTTCTTATGTGTATATAAGATGGTGCCTCAAAAATTTCACGTTTATCAGGCGAATAATACATCGGTTTAACAGATTCCGGACCGTAAAATTCCTTCACATTCCAATATGCAATTTTTCCATCATCATACACAATATATACATGATCATTCATGGCCACAACATCAAATATATCAATACTTCTTTCCTTGTTTATCAATATATCAGTCCACGATTGATCTCCTTGCCTAGCAAAGGCTAAGTACTTGCTGTAGTGATAAATTATCATAATAACAAACTCGTTTCGACCAGCATGAGACACTTTCAGCACAACGAGCTTTCTCAAAAAGTCTGTCAGACACCAATCATTATAGTTAACGAAATACTCGGAGCCAGCTTCACGTAAGTTTAATATGGTTTCCAAAGATGGGAAACTAATAGTCGCCTTGGTGATTGGATTAATTAATTGAATGGTGTGATCACTTTTAGCGGCTGCAACCCAACCATAAGGCGAACCCCAACACCTTGCTCCAAAAGTCTCAGGAAGGTTCAAATTGTAACACTTGTTATTACCAAGATTAAAAATCTTGCGAACACAATCGGGATTATCTATATTGTTTTCAGCAAGTAATAGCCAAGGTTCTTGTGGTTTAGCGCTCCACTGCTGCTTGACTGACGAAGAAGCTTGATTCCAACAACTACATACAGCAGAAAAATTAATAAAATCTTCGAAAGTTTCTAACTTTAATACAATGACACTAAGAAGATCGAGAGGCAACGCAAACCAATCGACGGCCATCTAATAGCAGCAATATAATGAATGAAAATATTAGATTCAAATATTAAAATTAAACAGAGAATAACATGGAGAAAGGAGAGCAAGAAGAAGAACAAGTTTTTTTGTCTTTGTTATAAGTAACCATGAGCCTGAAGAATTCGAGTTGGAGTCTTGTGGGATTTATCAATTTATATAGTGGTCCAATTTTGTTTAGGCATTCAACTTGTACAATTTTTTTATGGAAAGCGGTTTTATTTAAGAAGTTTAAATGAATAATGGACCATTAGTCTTAAACCCGTACAAATTGCACAGGTTTGTTAATCTTCTTTTAAAGTTATTTATTTTTAAAAATAAGTCTAAGATAAAGCAATAAAATCTCTCTCTATATGTTAATCAATTTTAGGTTATAAAATTGTATTTGAAATTTTAGAGTTAAGGTATAAATTTTATTTGCAATTAATTTAAATAATGCATCAAGGTCAATTGACCAGGTAGTTATTGTAGTATGATATATCCTTTTGTTAGCTAAATTTGAGTTACTACTTTGTCTTAATATTCAGGCGATTTCAGGAAACATTTCAGAGTGAAAAGGTGTCAATTATACATGTTGATACAAACTCCATTTTGCGGATCCGCTTACTAAGGAATTACCACCCACGGTCTTTTTTGAGCTCATTGCTCAAATGGGTGTTTCAGTTTTAAGGAAATTCAGTTTAAGTGGGAGTTTGTCATGTTAGACACATTAAAGTTTACGGTTATTAAGTTCTGCAGAAATAAAGTTTTCGTTTTATGGCTTCACTCTGTTTAATTTGGTTGATCTCACTAAGGTGGACCAGTTGAAAATATGCATATAGGGATCACATTCGGATGCTATTTTCATGCTGCACTCCCATATTCGATTAATGTCGTTAGTTATATTGACATATGTGACCATTGAGGGTTCTGCTACAACAAATTGGAGCAGAGGCCGCTTTGATCCTATGTTAGTATGATTGATGGACCGAATTGCATAAGACGGTTGGAACATTGATAGCACTATTGAGCGCGTAAGGTTATAAGATAAATACAATTTTTCAGGTGTCACACAAATCACAATAACTGTATTTGACCCAAGTGGGAGATTGTAAGAATATATTGGGTCCAATACTATTTATGTGGACACACTATTATACCGATTGTATTTGTTTGCTATCTTTTAAGTTTAGCCCAATATAGTGATCCATTCGGATTATATAATACGGGCATATTAATTATGTCTTATAAAGTATGGGTCGGATATCTTAATTGTGTGGATACTCATTAGGTTACTAATGCATGATGGGCGCATTAGATTAAGGAGACTGTATATAAGTCACTTGGGTTATGGTCCCTGGTAGCACACAATAACCTAATCTCCCCGCATCCCGAGATCCTATCGGTATGTGTGTCTACTAGAAGACCTAATCCTCAAGACCAACCTTTCGTCATGTGATCAGGTACGCTTCCGCATCTAGTATTTACCGAGTAATTTAGTATGAAGTTTATGGCAGTTAATCGGATGATTAAATCTAACAAAATCAACCATCAATGAACCCTATATAATAGCTCACAGTTTCATTTTAGAAGTTGTTGAAATATCAAAACAACGCTCTTTTGGCATCATCCAAAACATACCCCTCACAATTGAATTGGCAAGAAGCGATTACATTGTAAGCTTTTCGCGTATTCTACTATGACGAACATAGAAGAGCTACCTCTTACGAACAATGAACTGATGCCATTCAATGCCCAAACTAGTCTACAAAATAAAAAGCCCAGACAACCGGGGCCGTTGTGTTGAATCTAATCTCGTACTGCAATCTTTGAAACCTTTAAGACCAAGTCATTAGTCAACCTACATTATTGCGGCAAGAATTATATTGCATGTCCCGAACTTCCAATAATTTAAAATTGGGGAATAAATAGGATTGGTGGGGAAAATGATGAGTGCATATCATCGTCTTTGTAAAATCGCGTTATATTGCCGTTCTTGAAGTCAAAGACTCCCGTATCATGTCCACCTGGCTTTCTTACTGATAGAAAACACATAGCTAAATCATCAGTGAAATATATACAATTACGTTGCAATCCTTTGGCATGTGTTACAGAAACACAAATCGAAGAATTACCACCTACGACCAACGCCACTTCTCCCAAATCTTCAATTTTCTTCCTACTTTTGTCTTCAAATTTAAACCTATACACCTTAAATTTAGTTGTTCTACAAAAATAATCAGTATCATCCTCATGATCATCCTCATCCTCATGATCATCCTCATCCTCATCCTCATCCTCATCATCGTAATCAGTATCATCCTCAATACTAACTTCGAGTTCTTCCCTATATCTTAACACCGCGAGAAGATGGCTACCTGATCGTACCAAATATGTATGGCTAACACCCCATGTGTTAAACTCCACAAGAAATTCATGGCCACCCGGCGAATAATCTGCTGGTTTTATAAGCTCACGAGCGTTGAATTCCTTGACATTCCAACATACGATTGATCTGTCCTCATATAGAGCAAATACTTTATCCTCCATTCCCACAACATCACGCATCTGATATTCTGATTTGACGAAGATAGGTGTCCACGATTGATCACCTTGCCTAGCGAAAGCTAGTCTATACCAATTCTCATAAACTACCAGAACAACTGTTATGCGGAAGCGTGGATATCCTTCTGTTGGGCCCATGCTGTATTTGTGTCCACTGCCATAATAGTACGATATTGTCCGCTTTGGGCCAAGCCCTCACGGATTTACTCTTGGGCTCCTTCCCAAAAGGCCTCGTACTATTATATTCTCTTGACACTTATAAAGATGATCTTCCATCTTTATTCTACCGATGTGGGACAAGGGTTTGAACCCTAACAAATCCTCCCCTCAAACCAAGGACCATCATCCTGACTCGTACCTTGAGCTTCATGGAGAACTTTCAACTTCCCACACCGTACTACGGCTCCAACTTTCTTCTAGACACCCTTAGTATCACCAAGACTTAACCTCCCCTTAACTGACACACCATGTGTCTTCCTAAGGGTCTACTGTCCCTCCATGGGACTGTGTGCTACACTTGCGTACCAAACTCCTCTACATCCGACTGGGTTCTCCCGTCTCACGGTAACTACCGTGAGACCTATTTTGCCTCCACTGAGCCTCAGCCCACCCCACCGGGTGGCTGACGATCTTCTCTTGTATGGCCTGCCGTCTCACGGTAACTACCATGAGACCAATGTTGCCTCCACTAAGCCTCAGCCTTCCCCGCCGAGTCGCTGACGATCTTCTCTTGGATGCCCTGCCGTCTCACAACTGTGAGACCAATGTCGGAATTCTCCCGTCTCACGGTAAGTACCGTGACACTTATTTTACCTCCACTAAGCCTCAGCCTACCCCGTCGGGTCGCTGACGATCTTCTCTTGGATGGCATGTCGTCTCACAACTGTGAGACCAATGTCGGAGTTCCGTGCCTTACAGTGTACGCCACCTTCAAGTCTTGTCTCTATGCTGGGGCCTAGGCCCAAGAACCCGGCTCTGATACCACTTGTTATGCGGAAGCGTGGATATCCTTATGTTGGGCCCTTGCTACATCTGTGTCCACTCTCCATAATAGTACGATATTGTCCGCTTCGGGCCAAGCCCTCACGGATTTACTCTTGGGCTCCTTCCCAAAAGGCCTCATACTATTATATTCTCTTGACACTTATAAAGATGATCTTCCATCTTTATTCTACCGATGAGGGACAAGGGTTTGAACCCTAACAACAACATACTCGAAATTACTATTATTTTGAGGTACTTTAAGCACAAGGAGCCTCTTCGCAAAACCGCGCAAAAACCAATGCTGATGACTTTCACCATTCTCATCACTCTCATCACCATCATATAAGGGTTTTAGAGAAGGGAAAACAATTTGTGCCTTTTTGATCAGATTAAACAATTGAACATCCAAGTTGCGGTCAATCATTGCAACCCAGCCATAAGACGAACCCCAACACCTTGCTCCAAAAGTCTCTGGGAGGTTCAAATTGTAACACTTGTTATTACTAAGATTAAAAATCTTGCGCACACAATCGGGATTATCTTTATTGTTTTCAGCAAGTAATAGCCAAGGTACTTGTGGTTTAGCGTTCCACTGCTGCTTGACTGACGAAGAAGCTTGATTCCAACGACGGCATACAGCAGAAAAATTAATAAAATCTTCGAAAGTTTCTAACTTTAATACAATGACACTAAGAAGATCGAGAGGCAACGTAAACTGTGAAGAAACCCGATAGTCCCACATGTGAGGGTTGTCCCACATTGATAAAAGAGGAGAAGAACTACCACTTTATAAGGCAAGGGGTTACTCCCTCTATTGCCAATTGGTTTTAGAGTGGAACCCTCTTGGGCCTCCGATGTGGACTCTTTCTCCTCCGTTTGGGTGCGGCCCAGGCCCGTTGTTGAATTTAACATGGTATCAGAGCCCATGGTTATATGACCTGGGTATCATGGGCCAAATGTGCAGCCGGACGAGCA
>JAGPOY010001123.1:0-18797 GCA_018983105.1 Silene uniflora
AGGTGCAAAAGAAGTACGGGGATGAGCGGGTGAGGGAGTGGGTGGAGGAAGTGTGGAGGGAGCTTGACAGGTATGAGCGCGAAGAGTTTATGACGGGATGTTGGGCACTATGGGAAGCAAGGAATAAAGCTGTTTTCGTAGGCGCACAAGTGAGTTTAAGGTTGCTGGAAAGGCGTGCTAAGGAGCTGCTATATGAGATGCGAGGAGTGGAGGGTCCTAGCTTGAGGAAAGAGGGATGTGGGGCTGAAGGCAGAGTGAAGGACACATGGGTGAGGCCGAGGGACGGGTATGTGAAATTAAATACAGATGCGGGAGTCATTGAGGGAGTGGGGGTAGGGTTAGGAGTGGTGTGTCGTGACGATGCTGGGGAAATGAAGTGGGGACTGACCATTCAATCAAATGGCGAGATTCCAGTTAGGGAAGCGGAAGCCATGGCTGTTCTTGAAGGTATCCAGGAGGCACAACGGCGAGGGTATATGAAAGTGGAAGTGGAAAGCGACTGTCTTAATGTTATTGAAGCGTTGAAGCAAAAGAAGCGGGGTCGTAGCGATTTCTTTTTTATTAATGATGACATTCTTAGATTTTGTAATCATTTTGAGTCTATTAGTTGGGCTTTTGTTAAGAGGGACGCTAATAGAGTCGCTCATGAACTCGCTCATGTCCGACCATGGAGTTTGGGTAGAAGGTGTTGGGAAGACTCTTTTCCCATAAACATTGCTTTTGCTACATCGCTTGATTTGAATGATATTAATTAAACCCCTTGTGGGTTTTTCCTCAAAAAAAAAAAGAAAAGTGGGTCTGTGGTATGGAGGGAGTATATAAATTCATCAATTGTCTAAATCCTAAATAAGTCGACTTAATTTTTCTGACATACTGTACATATAGTACTTTTAACCGGTTATGTAGGTTACCGACTCGATCCGCCCAATTATAACAACTTAATTACTAAGTGCGCTGTTCATATCATATTCGTATCGTAAAACTCCAACCCTAACTTGACCAAATTAGATTTCGTGTTATCCCTGCTATTTCCGCGATTCGATCAAACGTATACGGAGTATCATTTTTATTTTTATTTTGTTCTCTATTTGCCTAAAATTGAGTGAGGCGTTAATGTTAATCCCTAGGCGATCCAATGTATACATTGTTTTCATGCAAATCATTCTCGTACTACTTCTATATAATTTTTTTTTATTTGGTGCATCTACTACTTCTATCCCTATTCACATTTAAATTTTATCGTGGTAAGACTTTATAAAAATTATCCCACGTTAAGAAAAAGGTTCACCTAATCACGTTCGGAAAAAAAGTTGTACGAACCTAGATCGAACATTGATGTAAAGATCTCGAGCTCCTCGATTTCGAATTTCCTTATACGTGCCGAACTCGGGCTTAGTAGAGCTAGGTATAGGCTCGATCCACTTGCTTAGTTGCTACAGACTGCAAAAATGACTTCCTTGATAATATAGGTTTGACATAAAAGAATAATGACGACTATTGAAGGTCGTCTTTTAGTCTTTTACCTCGTTGGCTCGCTAATCATTAGCCGGAGGTGGGTGGGTAATGTATTAACCTTCTATGAAAGTATTAAGTATCATACATATTACTCCCATATTCTATTTTATTCGATTATTTATCTTCTCCTATTATGCGCAATCCAAAAACGCCGTTAGTAGTAAACTTGTGACTAGAAAAATATTTGGCATGAACTTGTTTCAAGCTTGAAACATGGTATATACGTCGGCCATTTGATGACATAAATCCAACAGATTAAATGAGATTATTACTGTTAAGGCATGACAAAGAAATGACACAAAGATTAAAAGTACATAAAGCGGATGAGTGCTTAGACTAGTAAGCTCACTAAAAGCCCTGTTATTTTGAACTTAATTTCGGTTCATTTTAATTCAGTTCAGCTCTGTTCAGTTCAGCTTTATTCAATTCAGTTTAGTTCATTTCAGCTCTTCTCTTCACAAATTAAGTCTCGGTTGAGCTTCATTAAGTTCGGTTGAGTCCAGTTCAGCTCTTATAAATTTTGTTCAGTTCATTTCAAAGTTTTCATACAGTGTCAAAAAAACAAGTTTAAGAGGACATATGATTTTTAGTACTTCTGACCAAAAAAAAAATGATTTTTAGTACTATAATTTTTGATTCCATCAACATGGCCGACTGCCTGACTTATTTAGGAGGACATGTTCCAATTTTAAAGGGTTAAGACAACATATATGATTAAGAAATAATGAAATTCAAATAAATTAAAATTTAATTATTAAATGTGTAACTTCTCCATATGTTATAATCTAAAAAAAAACATATATTGTACGAGATCTACACTAATACATAACTAAACATTACATTGTAATTATTAAACTCGTATAAGAAATCATATGTAGAAGACTTTAAAATACGAAGTATGCTTTTAGAATAGCTTATATACACCTTGCTTAATGTAATCAGTGTAGTAAATAAGTTGAAATCTTACTAAATTGTCGTACACTATTATATCAACTAATCAATGTCACAAGATAATTATGATCGACGACCACGGTATACAGACGACTGTTAAGCCCTGTTTTCTTTTTTAGGCCGAGACTTGTATATACTAAACTGAAGTTAATTGTATTATTAAGCTGATTTGAACTAAATGGAATTGAAGTAAGCTGAACTAAACGATTAAACCCTAATTGAGCTGTAAGAGGAGCATTGTTTAATATTTTTTGTCTAAAATGTCCAAAACATAAACATGTATGCATGGGGATGACACTTTATTGTTATCAGCTTTATGTAGCACTTCAAAAGATATGTCACGACCAGACCAGCCACCCGATGCGATGCCCTATACAATTTGGTCAAACAAGTACTAAGAATAAGTCACCACAACTTTGGGATGTGCAAAAGCTTCTTCATATTTAAAAGAAAATAAATGGATGAATGGTGAAGATGCAACAATGGTGCTTTTATAAATCCAGATTCTTCTTCTTGTAAAGCTATTTTTACTATTCCGTACGTAATATCTTGAAGTAAATAAAGGGATTAAGTAAATCTTTAAAATGCGTTGGGCGAATATTTCAGCTTACGACCCGTTCTTTCTAACTTAATCTTAGCTCATCACAACTCTATTGTATTTAGTTTACTTTAGCGCAACTGCAATCGATCTGTTCTTGATGACTTTAGATCAACTCAATTTAGGTCAAGCCTAGTCGAATTAACTCTTTTTTTAGTTCTATTCAGTACAACTCAGTTTCATTTATTTCAATTCAACTATTAATTGAGCTCGATTGTGAGTAATTAAACAACTTTGAATATGACTACTTGGATATGATATTGTTAACGTGTGAGTGTTTTATATTGAAGAAAATAGGATTGTGCTTACTACGTAAATTAAAGAGTGTGATTATAGCAAAAAAGAATTTAATTAGTCTCGGAGCGATATATATGAATTAGATTTCCGACAATGTAGATGAAATTACAAATATTATCAACGTCATTTTGTGTCATGCATTTTAAATCATCCGCTACATAGCTAAATCCTTTTTTTTTTAAAAAAATTGGATGGATAATATAAAGTTTTGGTAAGATTTCGATTGACTTAGTTACCCAAGTACATTCATAATATCATGCATTTTTTCTAAATTATTTTAATTACTTAGTTCATTATCTATCAAATTGTAACTATATATCAGATCTATTAAAATTAGACCTAATCCATAACGATGTTAAATAGAGCAAAAAGAAAATAATATATAATGGACCATCTCCATTAAACCTTTTTTTAGTGATGATGAAAAAGAAATTGCATTACCAAAAGTCCGAAACGACCAACTATGGATATATATCTCATTTGGTGACGTAATTTCATTTTCCTTTCAAACAGAATTGTCGTGGGCCTATATTTACCGTTCGATTGAGACATCTAAAAGCACACAAGGGCAGTAACAGTACCATACATACTCAAAAATCCCAAACAGTAGAGACATCTCATCTTATTCATTTGTACATCTAGTGAATAAAATTTCCTAAAAAAATTATATAGTGGTATGGCAAGTAGACTAATAATTGAGGTATCAATAAATAACTTTCAATGTATTTGAGAAAGCTACCACAACTTTAGGTACTATGAATTCCTTAGCAAAAAGACAAGAAAATGCATTCAATTCTCCTAAAGACATTCAACAAGTAAGAGAGAGGGATTGTAAATTTAATTTAATTCTTCCAAATAAAATAAAATAATAAAAATTATTATAGCCCCCAATTTTATACCAGAGACAAAAGAGCCTCTCTTGTACAGTTTTACTAGACCCTCACAAAACTAGCACATTTCCTAACCTAATTAATCTATCGAAAGCGATAGCGTGTCATATTCATCGGGTGGTATTCATGTTCAGTACTATATTATTAATGTAAGATTATACATATAGAATGTAAGGGTTATACAATCGAAGTAGTTTTTAAAATAATATGTTATGTAATTTTGTGACAATGAGAATTAGTTTTATATCAGGTGATGTAACTCATTTTCTGATTAAATGCATGTTAAATAAACAAAATTTCATAGTATTTTATGCTAATTTTGTGACCTTTAGAATCTTGTTAAATCAACCGTTATATATATCTTTTTTCATCTATACGAGTATTGGACAGGGACAGACACAAAACTTTATAAGTGAAACCGAAAATAATTAAAGAATCGATGAGAACACTTTTTTCGAATCTCCTTTACACAAATGGTTACAAAGAGGTCTCAAACACATTACCTTTCCTAATCAAATCTCCTTTCACAAACCCATCACAAGGCTAATTTCCTTTTCATGTTAATTTAAGGTATAATTTGTAGTTATTCTAAACCTATCAAGCATTCTAGACTTTGTTGTACAAGTTGGTGTTTTTTGACAAGATAAGAGCTAAATAAACACCAAGCTTTCCACGATAATGACATAAAAGTATAAAACTAATGCATGGCCATAAATCATAATAATATGTGTGTCTCGTCACTTATCATATCATATTAATATATACTATGGCATATATATTATAACATAAAAACTAACTTTGTTTATATAACCTAGACGAATATGCAAATGTCAACTAACTTAACTGTTAATGTCATAAGCGGTGGTATTCGTGGTTCGAACTCCCATCAGTATTAAAATCGCTTTTATGGTTCCTTTTACACCATAAAAAAAACATTGCCTAATTAAGGGTACAAGAAATCTTAATCAAACAAAAGTTTTAGTTTCCTTACACTATTCATACAATATCACATAAAGAACTCATAAGACTAAAACAAACACACAATCTAAACCTAATTAAGTCCTTAGAGAAAATTGGGTTCGGCCTTGTGAACTGAGTGTCACAAGGCCAGAAAACGCCGAACCTAGGATTTATTTCGGAAAATATACACATACATACGTAATACTCCGTATAAGTTTTAAACTTTCTCTATTACTTATAACTCTATATAATTTCTATAGTAAACCAAACGATATAACATATAGTTCAAAATTACTAAGTAAATTAATCTAACACATAACATCCTTAAGAAGTTTGTAACGACGATGAGTTCCGGTACGAGGAGACGGAATCCCAGAGTTCCTAGCAACATTATTAGTATTATTATTGTGACTTCCTCGTTCACCAGGAGATGCAACATTACGATCTTCATGATGCTTAATAATCCTTTCTCCTGAACCATACTCGGACCGAATATTATCCATTGATGACGATGAAGACGACGACTTGATCTTGATGAGAGGCTTAGAGTTGGTGTTATTAGTTGAAGATGATGAGTTTCTTCCTTCACTTAGACACCAATCACATAATGTTGTTGTTGATGATGATTCATTTCCATAATAATAGTTGCTACAATACCTACCATACAAATTAATTAATCAAGGAATAGTTAATATTTATTCTTGTGATTATCGAACAAAATGTTTACATATGATCATAATATTATCATTTTGTTGTTGTAACCAGGGTTCACTGTCGACAACAGTGTATAATCCGCTAATCCGCTTGCTGCGGATATGATCATAATATTATGATACCATACTATCATGTGACATACATAGTACAAATATTAAAGTGACCATGTAATAGTAGCAATAATATAATTCTTGTGATTATCAAATACTCCGTATTAAGCAAGATGTTTAAGTATGATCATAATTTAATGATAAAATCCTAATATTATTATATGGACCAAGTATGTATACTAGACGATTTTTACGATTTATCTTAATCGGTGATACTGAAATTCAATACTATATACAATAGCATACATGGATTCTATGATCACTATATTAATTGAATTTACACGTGAAAATATGATGATACTTAAAACATAAATATCATTCAATAATACACACTTATTATTCTTTACAAATCATGATTTAACATGGCATACGTACCATAAAAACAATGTTTACGAGCATAAGTTAATAATAGCAATGATCTCATCTAAAATAATTAAGTTTATTTACATAAGTAAACTAATTAAGATTCATTTTTATGAGAGAACGAACATGTTCATATTTTAGGGGTATGTCACTAAGAAAAGGAAAGTGTTAGGGCGACACCAGGTAATAACAAAAAAGAACACTCGATGATTAACAAGATCATGTAATCCATATTATCGTAATGAAACTGCTTTAGTAGATGGTACTAGGTCTCGATACTATTCCCGCATGTAAAATATGTAGGGTCTATTAACATGATGGACTCAAGGACTTCAAATAAGAACATGTGAGTGGATAAGGGTGATGACTAATGAGACTCGAATCAGTATCACCTGATGACGCCCTATCATGAGTCCGGAATGCAATAAAGTAGAAATGAAGATGAAAGGGTAGATAAAGAAACGTACGAGTGCTGCAAACGGAAGAAACAACGGGAACATTGAAAGAGTTTATCAGGAAAGCCAACATCACCACACATGCAACATACTCTTTCTTCATCATCTCCCATTTTTATTTATTTAGAGAGATAATAAGTAAATTATTAAAGAGGGGGACAAGTTTTTAAGGAAGGGAAAAAGTTTTGGGAGAAATTTTTGGTATGATATGAGTTGGTTTATTTGCATCTCATGTCTCTATATATACCCACCATTTTATTATTATAATAATTGTGCAATTAGTTTATTATTAATTCTTATTTAAGTTTAATATGTTTTCCTTTTCACTTAATTTCCGCTCATTTCAGCACAGTTTAGTACCTCTCTTCTAAAATTAACTCTTAATTTAGTCCAGCTAATCAGTTCTGTTCAGTTCAATTTTTCTTTATTAAGTTCAGTTCAGGTCAACTCATTTTGCCAAAAATTAACCTGGTTTTCTTGACTTAATTTCAGCTCATTTCAGTTATGCTCAGCTTTATTCTGTTCAGTTCAATTTCTTTTAGTCCAACTCAATTCAATTCAGCCAAGCTCTATTCAAATTAACTTTTTGTTTTAGTTCAACCCAGTTTCATTTCTTTTAATTCAGTTCAGCTCAGCTCTGTATAATAAAATTCAGCTCTTTTCAGGTAAAAACAACTTAGCCTTAATGGTATTCTGCAAAATGTAAACGGATTAGCAAAATATTTATCTTATCTATCTAAATACGGGATAGTAAATACACTGTATTTTTTTTTACTCGTTTTAAATTTAAGACAAATATAAACTTAACAAGATCAATTGTTGTACGAAGTATTTGATTATTAATCAATTAAGGTAATTAATAGGGTGGTGGAAATAAACAAAAAGGGGTGTAGTGGTAAATTGATGATTGCGTTATTGTTAGTAATTAAATAAATTAAAAGGGTAGTGGGTATTTATAAGAAGTTGCAGAGGTAGACCAGAGGTTGCTTGCAGTCGTTTTCAGTTGGAGATGTGGGGTCCCTACTTACAGTGTGTGTGATAGGGAAAGCCAAATTTGTGTCTATGTCATCTTAATTAATTACTTTTAACATTTTTTTGTTAATTTTTGAGTTAATTTAATTTCTCATGTCTTTATATTGTTTTATTCCTATATACGAAAATTAAAGATACAAGTAGACAACCAATAAGATTCCTTGCAAAAAAAAAAAAAAGTAGACAACCAATAAGATTGAGAATCGGTTTAGGATCGGATTGGGATGACTCATTTTAGATATTTGTATTGATATTTTGTGGTAAGACTCGGATCGGATTGGAAAGAATCATTTTAGATATTTGTATTGATATTTTTGTAGGTGGGACGACTCGACGAGGCAGAAGGTATTAAAACACGAACGTTTAGTCTTGCCCATTCTAATTATGGATGATGTATTTAGTGTAAATTTAAGATAGGTTATATACTCGATAAAAAAAAAAATTCAATGAAAATAATAAGCTACTGTATTATCACTCATGCATCCAAATAGGTGATCCAAAGGATTATTGATTTAACTCAAATATCTTATTAGACAAAAACAAAATCTCTAAAACATCATTTTGAGCATTAATTTTAATTATTTATATTAATTGTATTCATTTATGCATATTTCTCATACTTAATTTATTAATTACTCCCATAATCTCTTCTACATCCGAAATAACTTTCCAAGTACATATATAGACAATTTAAATTTAAAAACCTTATGTGCGATATTTGGCTTTTTTTAGTGTAAAAGGATGCTCCCACAATGATAATTTTAATGCTAACGAAGTATGTACAATATTTGGTATAACAACTATAATTAATCATTTTTCAAATTATGATTTAATTTCAAATTTTCTTTAAAATGCAGGGTCGTTAAATAAATTTGAAAGGCTCAATTCTAGCAAACAAAGACAAATAATTGATTTTAGGCCCGATTTTGAAAACCTTTTAATTAAGTTTTAAACATGCTTATTAGACGATGCCGTGAAAATGATAAAGTATAAAGTTTTGTGCATTAGTTTATGTTCCAGTTGAATCAATTAAGCCGGCAAATCTTACTGGATATGAGCAGCAGCCATACAGGCATACATTATACATACATGCATGACGAAGTTTACGTTTGAACAATTCTGCGTAATTCAATTTCACGATTTAATTCACGCATGCATGCTACTTTGCTACGTCCTTTTACCCGGGTTAGCTTATCTATCACCCTTGGATCATAAGATGCAAAGGAATTTCCCCTCCACCATCAACTTTCTTTAGTTACGACTAGGGCTGTTCAATGATGCGGGCCAGCTCAGCCCAGTCTGTACCTATGGGCCAATTTTTTTTAGTTTGGCACAGTCTGATCTTCCCTTCTGGTTGGGCTAGTGCTGCATTTTCTTTGGCTCAACCCGGCATGATCCCACTACTAAAAAGTAAAATACAAAGGTGTTCCAGCCCGGCCCATCTTGGCCTGCTACTAAGTAGGCTAGCTAGGCTCGGGCTCAACACTAGCCCACCCAGCCCGACCCCTCACTCGTGCCGTGACAGACTAACAAGGCTGTTGACCTTCAACCCGGCCTACAAAGCACCCGTAAAACTTATAAACATAATTAATTATGTTATGATGTACTTCCTTTGTCCGAATTATTTGGTTATCTTTTTAATTCAATCGAAGGTAAACGAATTAGTGGGGCGGAAAGAGTATATGCGGGGCCATTAGAGATTTAGAGATATACGGAGTACTATGAAGGCATAAACAATTACAACAACCATTCATCTTTTCACTCCTGCCACTTTACGCCCTGACCCACGCCCACTAATAGAACGGCATTCCCCAGTCGAGTCTCCATCACCATTTCTTTCCATTTTCTAAGAAACTAAGTCATCACATTGTTCCCAAATAGAGCAACTTTGTAACTTTGGGATTAGCTCCTCTATCTCACATGCTACCAGCAAGTCTTAATCCTTCTACCACATACGGAGTGAATAAACTCACGAATATACGTGATAACCTGCAAACTGCTTACACGGAGTATTAGTTTAAACGCTATTTTTATTAGAGTGTCAAGCTTAAAATTTATAAGCTTAGATATCTCACATTAATTAGAGATAATTATACTTAAATCTATTTACTAACATCAATGGTATAATCATATCTTGTTAAACTCATTGGACGAACTCTTCTTTTAGTTATTTTCATGCAGTTGGTCTCTTTTAAGGAGATATACCAGTTTCAAGATCAAAACCGTAGCACCTCTTTTATCCGAATGAGACCAACTACTCTTTGATAATTTTAGGTCTTTTGCTTTTATCCTATTCAATCTGTTCTAAGTTTTAGACAGATATATCGATCTTAAATAAGAAATTGTTATTTTCATGAAATAAAAGATGATATAAATAGGGAAACATGAGGGTAGTCAAAGATTGAAAAACTTTAAGAAATAACACCATGATGAGACATGGAGCATGTGAAAAAAAAGTAGATGCTAGTCACAAACCTAACATGGTGTGCTACCTCAAGGAAAGGAATTGAAGGAAGTTTGGTATACAAGTTTGTTGATAAAATGATGGTTTAATTATTAATGGATTTTTACATACTTATATGGATAAGCGTGACGTTATTCTAGCTCATTCTTCGCTTATCCATAACTACAATCTCATGCTCCTCGACCTTTGTACTCTTTGATTTTAGCAAACTATCTTATCTTTTTATAGGTTATTAACTCATACTTCGTACTTTTTACATTTTGTGTTTTGATTGGAGTAGATATGGTTAGTATGGCGTTATCCGTCTTACGCTGAAAACGAGTTAATATGTGCCCATATGTATATACGTGGAATCGAGGATTAGACAAATTTTTGTTGTCCATATTTCTTATACGGAGTATGTTCTTATTTTGTCTCATCAACCATATTTGTTCTATGTATACGACCGATATTATCGTCTTACTTCTTAAATATGAATTTGAGTTTATGTTGGGGATGTTATAAAAATGATCTCGTTATATTGCTTGTAATTATTATTGTTCAAATTTTATTTTTAAAGATTGTTAATAAGTTGCTATGAATCCATTGATATGGTTTGACCTTAGCTGGTAAAATCACTAGAAATGCTAATAATTGTGATCGGAGTTCAAACCTCTTTTGCAACAAATGTAGTGCCCTTATAACTCTTTTCACCTAAAAAAAAAAAACATTCAAAATCAACATTATTGTCAAGTCCAGCGCAGCCACCAACAACACCACCATTGCCACCACCGTCAAGCACCGAGCCTGCTATATGCCGACTGTCAACAATGTCGAGATCAACCGCGGCAAAAAAATTTCGTTCATTAAAACCTGAATAAACTAAGAAAGAGTTACTGAATTTTGCATGCAATGTCTACGAGACAACAACACAACAAAAACATAAAACACTAGTATTATACTTAGAAAAAGGATTGAGTTTGTGCCTATGAATACACACATGTGCCTTATAGTTAGCTAACTGTCCCCTTGTTTCATCTACACTGTTTAATTTGAACCCAATCTCAACACTATTGCCATGACATCCACGGCAAACACACTCTATTTTATCAAGTTTGATGTAAATACGATGGACGGATACTCAGTGTCATCTGACGATAAGCAATTTTATCGCTTTCATGCAATGATCATGCTAGTTATTGTTACCTGGCCTAAAAATATGATTAAATCTCACATTCCTGTCAAAAAGTTAGTATGGGACTATGGGCAAATGGGAATTAGTCTTAGCTTGCCCATTCCAATAATCACGCCCTAATTACTATAGATCAACTCACTACAAGAGAATGATAAATTAGCAACTAATTTAGTAACTGACCAAAATTTAGTAGCTAAATATATAATTTGGCGACTAATGTTGAGACGGAAAATATATTAGTGTCTACTTTAGAAACCATACTAAAATGGTAGCTACTTATGTCTCTATTGTAGAGACTAAATAAAGTAGGTAGCGAATTTAGTATCTAATTTAAGTTTTTAAATACGGAAATTTATCAGTAGCTAAACACGTAGTTATTATAGAGACAAAACAAAGTGAGTAGTAAATTTAGTATCTAATTTAATTTTTCAGCTACGGAAATACTTTGGTAGCTAAAGGTATAGAGACAAAAGAAAGTGAGTAGCAAATTTAGTATCTAATTTAATTTTTCAGCTACAGAAATAAGTTGGTAGCTAAAGCTAATTTTTATTATCTATCATGTATTATATTTCATATAAAATGTATGGCAATGTGAAATAAACTTTTAAATTATTATTATAATATATTTATATTAATATAACTATTATTAAAAAAAATGTACCTTATAACACACATATGTACAATGACTTTAAGTAAATGTTCATTACCCAAATAGTCATTAATCTTCATGTGCCTCAATGGTTAGGATGTCAGTTACAGAGTTAGAGGTCATGGGTTCGATTCCTCTCAACAACAAAAATTACTATTCTCTCTACAAGAGGTGGTGCATGGACATACATGCATGTTCGGCGAGCGGCGGTCGGTCCATGCCATGACGCACGTCGAGTGTGGGGGGCCTAGCTAGGGTGTCGTGGTATATAGGGCCCGCACTTATTTTGTCCTAGCCTATTTAGATACTAACACGTTGGTCGCTAATTTAGAAACAGCTAAAGTGGTCTCTAATTCCGTCCCTAGTTTAGTTACTACACAATTTGTGGTCTCTAATGTAGCTACCTCAACTTTGGTCTCTATTACTGTCGCAAAAGTAGCTACTTCACATTTGGTAGCTAAAATTAGTAGCTAATTCCGTAGCAAATTTAGCGACAAGGCTTTTAGCTACGGACAATATTCCGTCTCAAATTCCGTCTCTATTGTAATTAGCTACCGAAATCAAGTGGTTTGCTACTGAAATATCGGTAGCTAATTGACTTTCACGTTGTAGTGACTAATTCAGGGCTATTTAGCATGCATGCATGAAGCAAGTCAACCTTGGTGCAAAATGGTTCTCGAAACCTCATGCCTAACATTGTGAATGCACGCTTGATTTGATATTGTGAAGTAGCAGTCGATAGAAACAAATATCCGACATAATTGTCCATATTATCATTTAAATTGAGGCTTTTAAAAAAAAAAAAAAAAAAAAAAGGAATCGAATGTAAGGTTATTGTGTACATCAAATTTCCTTGTTGCCTTAGCCTTCACAAGTAAGAGGGATTGATCATGCATTCATGAGCTAGAAAGAAACTTGAGACTTGAGAGGTAACAATATACATATACACATAGTAATATAGATGTACACTCCATGCAAAGCTACGCTACTTTGATACTTCACTTAGTTGTCGTATCGCGTGTATGAATGTTATACGACATTTCGACACTTCACTTTAGCCGTATCCGACATCTCGACATTTGTTAAACATGATACCGTATCGAAGATTCTGAGTACCATGGAAATGTGGAATATACATACAGATTTCATGTAAGCTACGTTACTCCGGTTCTTCTGATACCCTCATATATACCCATTTTAAGCCAAAATACGACACTTAATCCGATACTGAAACATGTACCCGTATGGCCGTATCGAATATTTACAACGAGTATGAGCAACCTAGCATGTAAGTTAAGTTGCAAATACTTTAGCATTGTATTCTCCATTAATGGTGGAGAAGAAAGAATGAGGGAGGATCTAAGTGGGGGCAATTCAAGCATCCCACTATCACGTAACTTTGATTTATTGTTTTAGTGATGCTTAGTCAAAACCACTTACAAAAAGGGATCCGGGTAAAAGTACCAACTCATTTATTACAAATTAAGAACTTTGCAATCAACCACATACATACATACATACATACATAGAATTGTACCATCAACATTCATATGAATACATTTCTGTTCTACTTTTTATGCTTTCATGGTGACTTGACATCTGTTATGCTCTTATTCACGGCTCTTGTTTTTTGTCTCCTATTTTCTTTTCTTGGTTTGCCACCTTTTTTCTCTCTTTTAATATGCTATCTACCGCCGCAAATTCTGACTTGTGATGGGTATATCCATCGTAAACTTATAACAATTAAGTATCATATATATAGGTGGATAAGACAAAAACATCGTCTCTAGAAAGCAGTAATATGTTTTATCTTATCTACCTATATGGGTAGTACTTAACTCGTTATAAGCTTGTGTGACATTAGGGAGACTTGCTACCTTATAGCCTCTTTCTCGACCTCTATCCCTTTCCCCTTCCGGCCCTTCCCCCTATCTGTATTCTCCTTGTTCCTCTTCTCTTCCTACTACTTGTCCTCTATCAACAATCGATCGCTCATAAAACCGGTTATATTCGTCTTAAGTGTAAAGTGTGTTATATACTATGTACTTCGCAGTACACTAGTACTTCATATAAATAGATAAGGTAAAAGTTTGTCATTTCCTAAATACTCCCTCCTACCCATAACTAATGTCCCATTTGGGTAGGGGCACACGAGAATTAAGGAATAGAGTTAAATAATGAAAAGTATTGTTTGAGGGTAAGAAAAAGGTGAGTTAAATAATGAAAAGTAATGGGTAAGAGTGGGTTGGGTTGTTAATAATGAAAAGAGCAAAGGGTAGAAGAGTCATAAATATGTCAAATGAGACATTTGTGTGGGTAAACAAAATTGGCAAATGGGACATTAGTTATGGGTAGGAGGGAGTATTATTTCGTATGTTTTTTTACTTATCTGTCTATTTAACCTGTTTTAAAAAATATAACGCATCATTTAAACGAGCTTTAATTTTCGTCGAATTTTATTGACAAGTAAAGATTGATCAAGAATGTTAATGTCTTATTATGTCTCAAGTTCGACTTCTTTGTGTCACTTGGCGTATAAAGAACTCCATCGTGATCTCATTCATTTCTTTACCTCTATTATAATTTGTAAGGGAGTAGCAATCTTATGGTGAAACTTGAAGAGAAAATTCCAAATGCCAACTTATAACCTTATCTAATTGTAGATAATTATATTACTCTTTTCTCGCCATGATTTAGGCCCTGTTCTTTTGGACTTGAAGTCACCCCCTTTAAGTTCAGTTCAGTTCCTATAAGTTCCTATAAGTTCAGTTCAGTTCCTATAAGTTCCTATAAGTTCAGTTCAGTTCCTATAAGTTCAGTTCAGTTCAGTTCCTATAAGTTCAGTTAAGTTTCTATAAGTTCCTATAAGTTAAGTTCCTATAGGTTCAGTGTAGATGAGTTCATACGACTCATATTACTTGTAAAAAGAATAATACGCTTTAACTTAATGAAAAAAAATTCAAATAATAAAATTATCCTATTCAAGGAACAACAGATTCAGGCATGTTTGAAACGAAGCGTAAGGAAGTTATGAACAAGGTACGAAATAACATAGTAAAAGACATTTGGCGAGGCAATGGATTCGATGATGTTAGTGAAAATGAAAATGAAGATGAAGATAAAAGTGACGAGGAAAATGATAATATGGAAATAGATGGTTAGAAAAAAAAATGTAATATGTAATTATTTTATATTGTAATGTATTGTCGTACTTGTATAAAAAATTAACTTATATAAAGCGCAAAATTTTTATAAGTTCACTCCGAGTTTTATAAGTTCACTTCAGTTTCTATAAGTTCAGTTCATCTCTTATAAGTTCAGTTAAGTTCCTATAAGTTAAGTTCCTATAAGTTCAGTTAAGTTCCTATAAGTTCAGTTCAGTTAAGTTCCTATAAGTTCAGTTCAGTTCTTATAAGTTCAGTTCAGTTCCTATAAGTTCCTATAAGTTCAGTTCAGCAACTTGAAGTCCAAAAGAACAGAGCCTTAGAACCCAAGTTTTATTCTTGTGACATACGAAATATTGTATCCCTCAAATAGCTTTGATTTTACATCGAGAAATCATCTCAACTAAAAAACTTAACTCGGGCGAGAAAAGATTGGCACTTAGTACTATTGATACAATAGTGATGGATATATGAGAAATAATTAGTAGTATGAGGTGTCCTCTCCAGTTGTCCTTTGCATTACAACTTCATACCCCATAGCAATTATCAAGGTATAGACCTTGGTATAAAAAGGTCCACAACTAGTGTTATTGAGGTCCAACCCATACCAAACATTGTAACTTATCAACAACACAAATTCTTGTTCAAAACGGGCAGCTCTGTTTTACAAGAAACGGGTCAAGTAGGTAAATAAGACAACAAGCAAAATGCAACTAAGAGGCTAAGAATGACGAACTTTTATTCATCTATCCAAATGAGCTAGTATTTGACCGGTAACACTTGAGACGAATGCGACGTCTTCAGAAAGACCACCTAAATCAACTAAGCAACAACAAAAGAGTATCAGCAATTCACAAAGCACACAAGATTCTTGGACCAAAGCCTTTAAAATCTATGATTCCCACAAACTTACACATCTGTTGAAGATTGTAACTTAATCAACTACACAAACTCTTGTTTTAGACAGAAATATCCGTCTTAAACAAGAAACGGGTGATCGGACAGAAAGCATAATGCCTAGGAATGACACTTTTTGTCCTATCTATCTACATAAGGTAGTATTTGACCTGTTTTAAGTGTGGCGTCTTAAGGAAGAACAATTGAATCAACTAAGCAACAACAAAAGCAGTTGGTCTTGCTTCAGACGGACCATTTTGGTCTGAAGCAATCAAATGGGATTTTGTAACCATTTTACAACCATATGTGACTACTATTGAAATACAAGTTAACATAAGCTCTAACATTAGTTCTACCATTGTGGTTACATTTAACGATAAAATGATCACGCATATGTCCATCTGAAACTTCAGACGAAAAGTGACCGTCTTAAACGAGAATTTGCGCAACAAAAGAGCATCAAAAATTCACAAAGCAAACACAAGATTCCTGGACCAAAGTCCTTAAAATCTATGATTCCAACAAAGATAACATCATACAAAAATCAGACACAATGTGGGCTTAGGAGACCACAGTAACTTGGGGAGTGGTGGGCTCAATTGTAGACCAAGCCAATATGAAATGATATGCATAAAAAAAAAGATGCATTCACCATTTCTTGGTGGTAATGTTGCATAGCAGCTGGACTCTATTTCTCCCACATCTTTTTCATGCAATAATGATGATTTACATCAAACTATTTCAATTCCTTTGGGGTTAAGGAGTATTGATATCTCGATCTCCGTCTTAGCGGTATCCGTCTTATAACTTAAAGGAAAGTGCTAGGGCGACACCGGGTGTTATCGGTAACACCCTAATTAAAAAATGAAAAAAAAAATTAAATGAAGATAATAATTTTCAGTTTTGCGCCAAATTGTAAAGGTTGGTTATGAATGTAATTTACCATACTTGATACATCCCCTACCATTAAAAGAATAAAAATTCTCTTAGTTTTCCCTCCAAAAAGCATCTAGCTAAATAAGGTAATAACTAAAACTTTTTTTTTTTTACATTATTATCCCCCTACTACTAAGAGTATATTTTACTATTTAAATTCTAATCTTTATTAACTACATAATTATGTTATCTTCATTGAAATAAAATAAAATCAATATATATATATATATATATATATATATATATATAAAAGAGAGTTTTTTCGAGCGATTCTAGAGTGTCCACATCATCAAAAATCAATTAAGAAAAGTATCATAATTAATATTTTTGATGTAAAAAAATAAAGTGGAAAATATTTTAATTACCATAATATATATTTTCTAAATTATATTCAAGTGATATTTCCAATTTTTATATAAAAACTTTTACATTTCATTTGGCAAAAAATTGTCGGTAAAAAAATTATGCAAATAATATAATTAGCTTCATGGTAAAAAATGCTATCATTAGAGTATAAATTTCATATTATTTGCACATATTAAAGATGATATACTTCTTAGTATGTAACATTGTGTACTTTTTAGTTTGTTTTGTCCCACATTGAAAAATAAGGTAGGTGTGGTGACTATACTACATATAAATAGTAGATTGTCCCACATCGAAAGATTAGTATATGGTGGTGTGATCTTATGATTATAAATAAGAGGCATATTTGGACCTTATGTATCAACCACAAATTTTTCGAGTCTCATAAATATTATTTTAAAGAGTTCTTAAGATTTTCATTATCTCTACGATATGATATATAAAGTAAAGTTTTCCGAGTCTTATAAATACTATTTTAAAGAACTCTTAAGATTTTCTATCATTATCTCTACGATATGATATAAAAAGTAAAATGGAGATCGATGGTAACTACCTGGAAAAGAGTTAAGATCAGAACATGAATAAGAGAAGCAAAAATCACTTAATGTTGGTGTCACATAGGCAACCTGTAATGTACAACTAACACACATAAAATTGTTTTCATTTCAAACAATATCTAACTTACAAAGCACAATACAAAAGTAAATGTTTATTAATGATAGTCTCCTAACACAATAAAAACCTAAAGATTTTACTAAATATAGTATATATTTCCTATATTATATTCAAGTAATATTTCTAATTTTTACATAAAAAATTTTGCATTTCATTTGTCAAAAAAATATCGCTAAAAAATGATGAAAATAATATAATTAAGTATGTGATAAAAAATGCTTTCATTAGAGTATAGATTTCATATAATTTGCACATATTAAAATTGTGTAATTCATTATATGTTATATGTTCCATATTGAAAAATAATATTGGTGTAATAAATATACTACGTATAAATAATAGAATTCTCCCACATCAAAAGATTAACACAAGGTGTGTGATTCTATGAATATAAATAAGAAACATCATTGAAACTTGTATATCAACCTAAAATCTTTTGAGTCTCTTAAATATTGTCTTAAAGAGCTCTTAAGAGTTGTATCATATCTCCACCATATGATATAAAAAATAAACTGGATATATGCGTAGATTATATATCTATCTATATTAATAAATGAAGTTTTTTTCCGTGCGATTATAGAGTTTCC